>DWMR01000289.1:0-13935 GCA_018245355.1 Dalla costala
CAACGTAATGGTTGTTTTGATTTGCCATAATATGAAAGAATAACCTTTTTTTATAGTGTACTGTAAATGTAGCTGTTATAATATGAAATATTTGACATTTCAGGCTTCCAAGAAAAAAGTATATATGCTGTACAATTTAGAACCTGATCAATCTATATCAGGTGGTCCTTGGTACCAAGATCAAGACTTTGAATCTGAATATGTGGATATACTCAATCAACAATGTTTAAGGTTCTTGCAACAGAGAGCAGATAAAATTAAGAATAATGTGAGGGGTCCTATTGTTGGCCGAACACAGTCTTTTGCAAGTGCTGCTGAAGTGCACAAATACATTACCGACCTGAGGATTAGCAATGTAAGTGTGTTAGAATGTATGTATTATTTAAACATAATTATATATCACATTACAGAGTTATATATAATTGTGTATGGGTTAATTTTTGATAAAACATTTTTTTTATATCATGAGGGTAGCAAGCGAGCTTACAGTCCCACCAACCGCTGCCGCCCATGGACATCTGAGACAAGCCTGGAATAGGACTGTAGGACTGTTAGTTAGTTAGTCTTGTTAGTATAAGATGTTAATAAGAATATTAGTTCATTAGTATTCGTTAGTGGGCAATGGGAATATGGGTGTTAGGACTGTTAGTGATAGATAGTCCTGTTAGTAAGTATTAGTAGTCCAGTTAGTAATCGTTAGTATTTGTCAGATTCGAAGCTGGTCACAGATGCGTTGCTACCCCTGAGGACTAAGGTGGTTGCCTCTTGTATAAGTGTAACAATAAAAATCTGTGATATTATATTTTTTGACTATTGGCTGGTTTATTTTCCAGGAAACATTGACAGTGGAACATGTTGTGACAATTCTGAAAACCCTTGTCTATGATGGCAAGGCAGAAAGCAGTGTTTATCCAGATGGAAGTAAAGTATTTCGTGCAATAGAACCTCTTATTCCACCACCTGGACTTGTACAAGTTCCATGCGGAGTATGCCCTTTAATACGCAAGTGTGTTTCTGATGGGCTTATCACTCCACAGGATTGTAAATATATGGATGAATGGCTTGAACAACAATAAATAATTAGTTTATTCTATATCTATTCTAAGCAATTACACATCATCATGGAAAGATAATTATGTATGTTTTAATAAAAATGTACAAATTTTTTCAAAGTTGCTAGTTTTATTTCTCTGTACATAATCTGTTGAGTAATAATTGAATTGAATTACATGCCTTTTCTATCTTGATATTATATTAAAAATACTGAATGTATCTTTGATTCTCAGTAAATCTCTCTCCTTATAATAAAACTGTAAATTGACCTGATTAAAAACTACAAAAATGTTCTAAGTATGTATTTGTCAATACTTATAACTAAAAAGTTTATACAATATCCATTTAAGGGATTGCCAATTTGTATACAATCTTCACATTGACTACATACTGTTATACCAGTTATAATTTGCTATAAAAGTTATGCAAACTATCAAAATCATAAAGACAAAATGGTAACCACATAACATACAAATGCTGTACACTTGTTCTATGAACAAAATTATGGTGAACTAGGAATAAATTACTTTATAATACATTGTTACAACTAAGCTGTAAATTCAACAATAACATTAAAATAGGCTCCTGAATGTTTTTTCTAAATTATTCAAGGCTTCAGAGATAACTGCTGGTTGATATATTTGCTTATTTTGGGTGCTGTCTGGACTAGGCTTAGTTTCCTTTTCCTCTGAATGGTTAAAGAAGGAGCTGAAGACATCCATTTGAATGTAATTAAGTGATTGTAAAATTAATCCCTTGTCAGGGTATGGTGTTGCAGCTATGTGGGTTCCATAGCTTTTAGGGTATGCTATATTTTTCGGTGCAGATAATGGTGCTGCTGCTGGTGGTGGGGGAGATGCTCCTGTGGGTCCATTTGGAGGAGGTTGTGGCGGCAAAATTGGTTTCTTACCTCCTAAAATTACAGATTCATACATTAGCAACAAGAATATGTTAAGCTTTGTTACTAGAATATTATTAAACTTAAATTATCGATAATACTCTTACCCACTGTCCTAGATGAGCGACAGAAAGCGACAAGTCACGGCGCGACATGATGCGACTCATTGCGACGCAATCTTACGTGGCACGTGCGACGTGTGTCCTATCTGACTGTAGCGATCTCAGTGAAATTTTTACCGTTTGTTATGGTAACATTGTTACGGGAAAATTCAAATTTTAAATACTTGGTCCTACAAAAACTTGTACAAAAAGAAGAGAGCAAACAAATATGATATATTTAGAGCGAGTTTAATTTGGAGGTTTTCATAATTTATACCGATTTGATGATCGTCGCACGAAAATCAATTCCGCATTGCGTCGTTTCTCGTGCCAAGTGTAGGTATAGCTACTCTTTGATATTTCCGTTATGTATCGAGTCGCGTTGCGTTAACGCGTTTGTCGTTACGTAGGACGATGCCTTACAATTTAATCTGTATAATTGGCTGCAGAAGTTTGAGAGAAAGCCTAACAAACAAGCAGACTGGCCACCTGACGGTGAGTGGACTGCCGCCTATGGACACAAGCAATATCAGGGGAGTTGTCAATGGGTCTAACCCTGCAAAAGAAGGCTCTATTTGTGACTTGAAGGTCGGTTGATGAGCATATTTTTTAGTCACCTTTCCTTAATGCATTTTTTCTATAATAAATGATCCATTATGCATGTTTAGGGCCTAAATACTCAATATAATATTACATTAAAGGAGTTCTTGAATAAAATCACTGATAGAATGAAGTAATAAAAAAATATTCCTTACCCAAAGAGAGGATGGTCCTCTCCATTTCCTTCAGCTGTGTCTGTTGCTGTTGTACAGTAAAGAAGAGGTCAGTAATAGTGGTTATAATGTGGTCCATTTCTTCTTGGCGTTTGACTTCTTTGGCCCCCTCCTTCTTACTTTGCCTGTAGAAATTAAACTGTTGTTAACAGTTATTTTGATTCTTAACATGCAGCTTGGTTACTAACCTTACTGCGGTTTCAGAGGAAATAAGTAAAGAAACTTTGCATAGCATTGATGCACTCGTTCCGTCATAGTTCCTAGAAGTTGCACTGCCTTTGCATTATAGCCATAGGTTCACATAATTAAGAATAACAATAGATAACTATGTGAGGACTGTTCACTTCCAATTGCTTTACTTCCTTTCCTCTACTTACCTACTATATTCTACTACAAGCAGACCTGCTCCAATTACGAAGATGACTGTTTCACCAAGCAAGTTAGCTCCGAGTTCTATAGCCATTTCTTGGCTTAATACTGGAATGTTAACTGGTTTACCCAAGTTCAAAATCCACATTTTTGCCTTCACCTCACACCAGTTGTAAACTGTAATTAATGAAGACGATAAAATTATTCTATAGTATACATAATGATTTATGTTTACATTTACGTTTATGGAAGTTACATACATTGAGCTGGTGGCATACAGACATAGGTCCTGAAAAATGGACTATTTTTGGCTCGTTCCTTGCAAGCATTTGCTATCGGCTTGCTGATCTGTTTCACCAGCAAAACTGACAATTTAGCAATAGGAAATGCACCAACAACCATTGTGTTCAAAAATGTTTAGTCTAAGAATATTTTAAAACTAATTTCGGTGGTACAAATTAAATTGTTCGTTCGGACTACGAATACGTAACATGAATCATAACAATACATCGATTTGATAATTCTGTTTGACAAATCTGTTTGACAAATTTGACAATAGCAAGTGGCAAGAGTATATGGCGTGTGTCAACTTTTGACTGACGTTTGTGTGTGCCATCCTAATAGTCTTGGAGGACTACTCTATATTCCTCCAATAATAAAATACTCTGTCTGTGGTGAATGCATATACGGATCACGGTTGGATTGATTGACTACTAACGTCGTGATTGGACAAAGCTTACGTTACAATTCTACCTAGTTTGTGATTACAATACTACCTCATGTCCGGGAGTAATGTTCTGCCTCTTGTATGTCCTACTTTTTAATATATATAATATACTCTGTGGTCCTACTCAACTAGAAATCAAATTCTTAGTCTGTGATCCTGATCAATCAAATCAAGTTCATCAAACCATCAGTCAAATCAAACTAATCAAAGCTGTGATGTGATCAAGGATTCTACCTAGTCTGTGGATCAAAGGCATCAAATCAAAGCACTTGTTCTTAAATTTCTACCTAGTCTGTGTCTTAAATAAGTAAATATTGATATATATGACACTTGTTCTGTTTTACTTAATTATTTACAAATATTAAAATCATTATTTTAAGTAGTAACAGAAGTAGTCATATATTTAGAACAGAAACATTAACTTTCATGCAAAACGCTCAGACCAATAATTATTATTGGTCTGACGCCAAACTATTAGATGGTAGTATTCAACAGTAAAAGTGCTTAGATAAAATATTGTTGAGGCAGTCAAAGATAATGTCTCAAGCCCAAATCAAACCGATGTCACTTAAAGTCTATAATGCAATTGTCGAAGACTTTAGTAAATTTACAACCTTTAGCCGAAAAGCTGAAAATGAATTACGGAAGAAATACAATCAGTATGTCAAAATGAAAATACATGAAAAGGTATTCCTGTCTCGGTTTGTATAGTTTGAGAATGTATGTTGCAATGTTTCAGATTACCATCAAGCACATTGGGAAGCATTATATCGCTATTAGTACAACGATCTATGAAACAGAGTTATAGGAAATCTCCAGTAATATCTAGCAAATACTATGGGTTGTATGAAGCCTTGACACAAGATAAGAGTAAAAGAGAAGTTATTTTAGAGTCAGTATGATAAAATAACTGTAACCACAGCATGTTGGTCAATGTCAATGCCTACTATAGTGATCTAAATATTCTTGGTGTCTTCATTTGTAGATTAGCAGACAGCCAAGGCATTAGTCCATCCCTGTTTGCCAGATCCTTGCTACAAAACCTGTATCCCGATTCAACAGCTGTTAAAAAATACCTTAAAGATACTACATTGATAGATAACAAGGATTTGGCTTATCAAGTATTTATTGTACGTACCCCTGCAATACATCACAACAACTTCCCTCACTTATTATTTCTTGACATTTATTATCATTACTTAACAAAAAGTTTTAAATGCTATGGATTGAACAAATATGTGAATTTGGTAATGTTCATCTTTTGACTACCTTTTTAAGTGTCTTTGTCCATTCCTGTAATGACCTTGATTGATTGTACTTGATTTTTATCAACATAAAATGTTTTTTGTTCATCAAAATGAAATCAACTTAAGTCCTATTTGAATATTGTCACAGATATCTATAATCGGTGGTGGTTGGTGGGACTGCATGCATGATTGCTATTCTTATCATATAAAAAAAACCTATTATTTTTTTGCTTCTAAATCACATCACAATAATATCTTTCATATAGGTACCTAACCTGACAATGAAAGTTCAACATATTTATAATAGGAATATAGGAATGGCCTTAGTTGCACTTTTTAAATTCTGTTTATATTTATAGGCTATTATGAATGATAACCAATATGGACCTTATGCAGACATCATAAAACAGTAAGTAAAAACATCATTTATCAACATTTCCATTTATTTAAATTCAATCAAATTGAATGTCAGGAATCCTTATTGCTTTGAATTGAATAAATAAATAATTTGAAATGGTACATAATTTTTATTTATAGGTCCATAGGTTTAGAATATGAACTTCGGTTGGAGCGAGAATTAAGGTTAATGAACATAACTTTTTCTGATGAAAATATTCTCAGATCTCGTGGATATGACAAAACACCAGACTTTAAACTGGACGTTCCTGTAGCTATTGATGGATATATTATAAACTGGATTGAAAGTAAAGCTCTATTTGGAGATGAAGAAAACCACTCGGGATATTTGAAAGAGCAACTTCTGTGCTACTGGAATAGATTTGGACCAGGCTTGGTCATATACTGGTTTGGTTACCTGGAATCACTAGAATCAACACCTGAAGTGAACAATATGTTTATTTTACGCACTGGATTTCCAGATAAGAACAGTATTACACAGTATAAAGTGGATATTTAAGACAAAGATTACTGTTTTTGATAATACTACCATAAGTTTCATTTAAAAGAATTATAAAACATGTAATTGCAGTTTTTTTTTACTTTCTATGATGACTAGTTATTATGAATGTACGTATATGAATACCGCACTGCGCGTAGTTCAGAGAAGCCATCAACTTTGACGCGTGCTATAACTAATGTTATTTAATTTAAGCAATGCAAGTTTGTGAAGATGGACTAATTAATGTTTGTTTCTCAATCATACATCAGAAAACGAATAGAAATTGAATGTAATAACTTAAACCCGGTTAAGTAATACGCTTCTTTTTGTCAATACTCATGAATAGGTTTTTAATTTGCATTAATTAACGAGTGGTTCAGTCAGCAAATTGGTTACATTAGTATTTGACTTATAAATGGATTGTATATATTTATCTCTTTCTGCCACACAGGAAAGTGCGTAAGTTAAAAGAGTACGGCTATAGAGGAAACATTTAATTTATTGTTATCTTATCTCTCCAGAGTTTGAGTGTATTGACCACAGATATACAGACAGACATAGACAGATACATACAGCATAATATATTACGTCCATGACCACAGAACAGTATTAACTGACTCCAACTCCTACTTATGTACTCTACTGTTACTGTAGGTCTACTCTACACAGGCGTCGTCCGTTCGCGACGTTTGTTGTCAATACATTTAACCGTGCTCAGTTGCGTTTGGTTAATTAGACCCCCACTCAGGAGTTAGGGTGCGGTACAGGTTACCGTCTTTTTCTCGTACATTTTTGTATAGAATGTAACCTCAAGAACGGGCATCCAACATGATTGGATGAAATTTAAAAAATTGACAACTAACGTCGTGAACGGACGATACGTGATGAGATATTGAGAGTGAGAGTAACCCTGCTGGTTCAGTTCTTTTCTATCTGTCAAGGCACCATTTTGGACGTTTTTCTGTCGTTGCTGACGAAAAATTACAGATTTCAACAATGGGTCACGCAAATATTTGGTATTCTCACCCCCGTAAATATGGCCAGGGATCCCGGTCATGGTATGTATAATTATTAATGGCTACAGTCGAAATAAATGTTGACGTGAAAGTTGTGGTTATAACACGTGTTTTCGTGTTTTATTTCAGTCGCGCCTGCTCTAACAGACATGGGCTTATTCGAAAATATGGCCTGAACATCTGCCGACAGTGCTTCAGAGAGTACGCTCACGATATTGGATTCAAGAAGGTATTATTGTTGTTACTGTGAATAGACGTACTTATACAGCCGTAAGTTCATAATGACTCAGTAGTCAACCTTGCCATGAAAATTCAAACTGAATTGAGTTATAAATTGACAGTATGACTGAAATGATTGTCGGCTGAATCTTATCTAACTCAATTCAACGAGGGTTGAAAACAGGCAGGCATAATTAGAATGTCGGACTCTATACAAAATGCAAAATGATGTTTATCCATTATCACATCACACTGTTAAATCTAAATTGTCATGTGTTGTTATTCATTCTTTCATTATTATTTGATAGTGACATGGTGGCCATTAAAACAATTGTTGTTACAATCAACAATATTACTGAGAGAATTTTATTTTTGTGTAACCATTTTTTGATTTTGTGAGCTGTGGTCTGGTATTTAAAGTGAACTTTGTGCGAAAGTGATCCTATTAGGAAAAACAGGAATGTGTACAATGTAAAAGAAGTAGTTGTACGATTTTATAATAATGATAACTCTTTAATTCAGATAAAAACCCCATAATATTCTGGGTTAGTAGGTAGTGTAGGTACGACAGCTTGTAAGTACTAACCACTTAGCCTATGTTATTACTTAGAAATTAAACAAAAAAACTATTAGAAATATGATGGGTTAGTACAGAAAAACTTTACCTATGTTCGTATTTAAAAATGAACCCAAAAACGATGTATATTTTATTGACTATTGGCGAGCATGTGAGCATAATTCCAGCTCCTCCAGAGAGATCTGTCCAGCTTGCACGCCAATAAGACTCGGTGAAACTTGTCATTGCCACTGTCTCTTACCTTATATATTTCTCGTTATGGGGATGACATGTCGTCGGAACCCAGCCTCACGGGGTTCCTTCTTATTGGTGTCACTAAAAATGTAACCCTTACTTAGCCAATATGTTAGTAGGCACCGCCTACCTCCCCCGCTATAACCGATCAACATTTTAAAATTCTACACATTTCTGATCTCTGTTTAGGAATTGCATACAATGCCTAGGAATAACATTTTATCACCTAAGAAATGTATGTATTAAATTTAATAAACTTTAACATATTATTTTACACATTTCATAAATCAGCTTGCAATTGTATATATTTCCTAGAAATTGTATACAATACCTAGGTTTTATACATTTCCGGTAACATATACAATTAATTCACATACTTACTGATTTACTTTGATTACTATACTTACTTTAAACTTATTTGTTTGTTTTTTACCATAACAATGGTTTGTTTTTTGTTTCAGCTGGACTAAATGTTTCGTGATTTAGAGTAATAAATTTTAATTTTCATCATTTTGCATTTTATTTAAAGACCGCAAGTTTACAAAATTTACACAAGAAGAGTTTATCGAACGCCAGTGGTGAGAAATCGTAAACGATTATCTTAGGAGATAACTCCACATGGTTCTGACCTGCAGTTTACATTATGATAAATACTCCTCAATCATTCAAGCAATGTTTTTGCGTGTTTAGGGGGTGAAACTCAGCAGTTATTAACACTAGGTGGTCATATTATTGCCTAGCAAGAAACTGTTGCTCGACTGAGAAACTTGTCCAAATAAGGCAGAACTCAGTGACACTTAATTCTCATAAGATAAGGGAGATAGTAAAATGAACAATAAATTAAACATTCCCTTTATTTGGAAAAATATAAAAATACAAATCTAATAAATACTATACATAATTTACAATTTATAACTATTCCTGGACACTTCGGTTTTCCACATGGGAGTTACCCAAATCTCTGAAAATAAAAGAAAGGGAAAATATTTTATTGTCTATCAGTTTAAATGCAGTGAGAATCCCTTGAAAAAATATTTTTATTATGCTTTTTACACAAGTCTTGTGAACAAAAATATTACATCAATATCTGTGATACCATGACTATTTGTACCTGCAGCATTGCTGATTATAGTGGTGTACCTTTTCTTATTTATTTATTTCAAAGAATTTTTTAGTAAAGACTATGGAGTCCTACATGTAGTACAGGAGTACAGTTTGTCATTTTCGTAGCTTTAGGTAGTTTGGTTCCATTCCTGGTACTTAAGCTTACATCTAGCTTACATCTAGGAACCTATAAAATAGGAAGCAGTTTTTTATAACAGATGGACAAAAAGGCATACGGGCCTGATGGTAAGTAGTCACCGTGGCCTATGGACGCGTGCAACACCAGAGGTATCTCAGGTGCGTGGCCGGCCTTGAAGGATATGTTGTACACTCTTTTTGAAGCACTCCCATGTCGTAGCTGTGTGGGAAAACTGCAGATGGAAGTTCGTTGCACAGATCAGTCGTTCGCAGCATGACAGTAGACGACTGCTACGAATCGATGCGGTGTGTATGGAGCTTCAATGTTCGGCGAGTAGTACGATGTAGAAATGAGGTTGGTGGGATCAAATCATGTAGTTCTTCCGAGCTCTCACCATGATATATACGATAGAGGACACATAGAGAGCCTATGTCTCTCCGAAGGCTAAGGTCCTCTAACTTACCGGTAAGCTTAGGATCGTCGACAACTCTGATAGCTCGGCGCTGCATGGAGTCAAGTGGGCTTAGTAGAGATGAGAGCAGTACTCCATATGTGCCTCACTTGGGCCTTGTATAGGAACAGCCGATGTTTCGGCGTGAAGTACTGCCTCGCCCTGTTCAGGATATCTATCTAGCTTCCATGCAGCTAGAATTTAACATTCTGCCCGGGTACCAATGCTCCCAACTTGGGCTTTAGCAGGAGTAACGCATCTGTGATATTTGAATACGGCTAAAGTCAAATTCACAAGAGTTACCTGCGTGACGCCAGCGAGAAGGGAGAATAGGCTTCTCTGGGGCGGGCGGCAGTGCTTCTGGCCGCCCTCTGCGCAGCACAGGTTGGGGAAGCAGTCCACACTGGAGCTGCAGCGCTGCGGGAATGCGTCGAACTGAGGCGGTGGCGTGCACTGCAGGTATTGCTCGAACATACGCACCGCTGGAACATACGAGTACCAAGTTATAGTATCAAACTTTTCATGCTAACGTTGGTATCGTTGAGCAATCTTCATTGCAATTCATATAAAATAACTTACTGTATTCTCTCGGCGGCGAATCAAAAGAGAGGATTAGGTATGTCCCATTTTTGAAAAACAATGAAAACTGCTTCGCTAAAATATAGATCCCACTACCGAAATACGTGAGAAGCGTTAGGCACCATCGTCCATCACGCTGGCCAAGTGTGGGTTGTCACCAAAATAAACACGTGCCCTAATTGTATTAGCGACGTGGTAGACCACCTGGCGGTAAATGGTCGTGGGCAACATCGGAGGAGAGCTCATTTTCACAAACCTCGTGAAAAGTTTCTTATATTATCAAATACATCCATCCATCCCGCCTAAAAGTCCACACCGAGTATTGCTTTCTCTCTTCATAGCACTTTGGGCGATCTTGTGCATACGGATTAGGCCGACGGTAAAGGATCATGTCTCGGATCCGTATGTCATGACAACACATACCTAGTGCTCGAACACTTTCCGCCTTCCAGCACGTATAAAAAAAGTATTTTTAATAAAAATACTTACGTGCTTCAATTCTGTTAGCGACGGGCACCAGGTCGAGCCGGGCGCGGGCGGTGCGGCAGTATGAGCGCGTGCCGTCCGGGCAGCACACGCGCGGCCAGCAGTCAGAGTCGCTCTTGCACGACTGCACTTCGAACAGCAGCTCGCCCAGAGGAGCCGCGGGGCACTCCCGCGGAATCACGCCGAGTATCGCTGTACAATTGAATAGTTGAATTTAGACCGAAAGACAAACAACAACACAAAGTTAGCTAACCCTTCCACAAGCCCTCTCTGAAGTGGAGCCGAGTTGTGGACAACGCTCCAGGCCTTGTTTGTGAGGAGAAAGTGCCCAGCAGTGGGCCACTAAAACTACTTACTATCACTTGGCTATATCAATGGTTGTTTTGGTGGTTAGCAAGTACCTAGTTGATTGTTTAGTGAGATTCAAAAGTTTGATGACTATTACGAGTGTATGTTCCGGCCCGACTGGCAAAGATCGCCATAATATTATATTTTCCCCGACATTATCTTATTAACCACTTAAAATGATTCTGAAATGTTTGTAACTTTCCCTTGTTGGTCTATTATGTCTGAGTACCAATACTAACCCATACCTACCTGTCAACAAGGATCAGCAGTTTCGTAACAATGTGCGGTAAAATGATAAACGAACGAACCACGAAGCTTTCGTGGGTCGTTACGAACGAAATTCCTTATGCTCTCGCCAGCAGTAACGTGTATGAAAGAACTAAAATTAAGTTATAAGTAATAATAAAGTAATAAATAAGTAATAAATATAGGAATTGATTTTAATTTTTTATATAAGTAATGATGGCAAAGACAAATACAAAGACGACTCCGTGGCGCGTTGGTTAGTGACCCTGACTGACGAGCCGTGGGTCCCGGGTTCAATCCCCGGCCGGGACAGACATTTGTTTGCAGATAAATGTTTGTGCTCGGGTCTTGGGTGTATTGTGCTGTGTCCGCCACCCGCAACACAGGGAATCCTAGTGCGGGGGTGTGAGTGTGTATACGTTTAAGATACGAAGCTTGGAGGATACTATCGATTATTTTGACACTCTATTCAAGCCCACAGATGAAACTGCTATCAATTTCCGACTGAAGCTAACTCTTGGATAGGTGAACTCGATGCCATGTTATTCATAAACTTTTTAAGAGACACTTATCTCGCACTTTCTTATCTGCAGAGTTATGTCACCTCAATAAAATTTGTTCGTTTGTAGTTCGCATGAATAGGAACTAGGAACTGGAGTTAGTCAACGCACAAGTGTTGTGCCCTCACAGATTACGTAGGTATATTTTCTCAATTACAGAAGGAGTAAAAGCACGAAGTTCTTGTGGCTGTGGGCACTATTTCATACTTCGAATTATGATGTCACTAATGTCACTATAACTTACTCCAAATACAAAAAAATATTACAGTAGGTAGGTACAATTTTATGTTTTCATCGAGAAAATCACAGAGACATTCATTATGTTAGGCTTCGATCAACAATACCAACTAGATAACGGCTCATGTACAAAATCAAAGTACACTGTCCGCGTGAATATATACTTGTACAACTTCATTTGTTTTTTAATGAAGATGTTAGGTCTACATTAAAGTCACATACTCTTGCTACCCGAATAAATAAAAAAGATAAAATAAATAAATAAAATAATAATAATAAATATCAGAAAAAAGTTATTTATTTTATGCGACACCAAGCAGTAAAGAATAAAACACAGAAAATACAAAATTGTAAAAAAAATCTTTAAACTATTGAGCAATATCATTGTCATAAAATAAAAAATGTAATGGACAATCGCCAAGCAGATAGCGTCTGATAGTGTACAGAGAAAACCCTAAATAAAGTTAGTTAATATAGGTACAGGTGAAGCCCTCTACATAATATACTTTTCCCATGGGATGACTGAATAATTTTTTTTTATTTATGTACTTATTACACGGATCACATCGGCAATATGTATCTACGTTAAGTCTTGTAGCATTGTACCGTATGGGAGAGAGGTCACGCTCACATTTGAAATGTTGTTTTTGTATTAAAGCTTGATTGAAGTTTCCTATTTACAAAAACTAATGGATTTTCCATTGTATGACCTGTTGGTAAATAGGTACTAATTTTATAAATAAGAAGTGTTCTTTTTTACAAGACGCGCAGTTTCTTTTTTTGTCAAGCACTTACCTGCAAACATTAAATAGCAAGTAGTGGTACATAACAATGTTTATATAATTTAATTTGTTTTTTCTTTTTTCTTTTATGCGTGTGATAGTCATAAAGTTAAGGCTTTTTTGCAATTCAACCACTCACCACCAGTGTAGTGTCACAGGAATAAATATTTATTTGAGGACATCAAGCAAAACCTCGTTATCCTTAGATCCTTCTTTTATTAAAATATTTCTTTGTATAGGTACCTACTAATTTCAATGACAATTTAATTGATGCACCTACACGATATAAAGCAGATCGAATAAAAAGTAAAGAAAAGTGCGCATAAAAGCAGTCGTTCAAAACGAGTCAATACACTCACTTTGAGTTATGTTCATATGTTATTATTATATAATATACCTACTTTAGTTATTTTTTATGCAAAGATATGTTGTGTTCAGCTAAGTAACTGTTTAACGTTCCAAGGGGAAAAAGAGGAAAAAGGATCAGGAGGAAGCAAGAACAGGGAAATAAACTCTACTTTATCTTCTATAAGTATAATAAAAATATAAGTACATGGAAGATATATACATATATATAAACGAGAAACTATTATTAGGGGCCTTTAATATTGCAATAGAAACCAAAAGAATGTTTTTAGAATTTTTGTCTGTTTTTCTGTGCGTTTGTGCGCGCTAATCTCAGAAACGGTTTAACCGATCTGGATGCGGTTTCCTCCAATGTATTATAGTATTTGTAGTAAGCTTCACTTAATGTTTAGGGTTCGTTTTATTTTAATCAGCTCATAAATAAAAAAGTAATGTTAGGTAATTTAAAGAATCAAAAGAATAAAATATATTTTTCGCGGACAAAGCTGCGCGGGTCAGCTAGTAGATAATAAAAATACCTTAATG
>DWMR01000290.1:0-13926 GCA_018245355.1 Dalla costala
CTGTCACGCCATGTGTCAATGTCATTACCATACATTTTGAAGATGTCGTTAGCGTTAGCGTGAGAGGAAAAGATTTTCGTCTATAGGCCCTGATCTTTAACCCTCCCATCTATCCTCCCTTGCGGGCATTTGCTTCTTTACAAGATTAAAGATCTCGGTATTTAAATGCTTACTGCTGATGCGTATATCTAATGGCACCCAGGTATATACATACCTATTGCTGGCTTTAACTTTACTGCTACCTTGACCAGAGACTAGAGATAAGCCTAGCACCGTATCGAGCAGTACACGGGTGTGATTGGAGTGCCACAACCCGGAATTCTGAAATCCTTGGCGTTATCTGTGTGTACACTGGACAAGTACGTACCGCTTGAAAACCATCGCTTGTGATAGGAATGTTCAACTAATGTTGTTTATTAGCAATCTTATCAGCCAGATAATCGATATAACCTACCCAGAAGGAATACTGATAGACATGTAAAATCTTTGTACGTAACACGTCCACACCGCGTCTTATTATCTTCATATTACTGTGTATGTATATAAATGTATACTTATTACTTATGTACTTATATCAATGTTGTAGTATAATAAACAAAGCGCAATCAATAGGTAACTTACTACATTTAGTAGAATTTTTAATTGGACATGTAAACAATAATTCGATTCATTTTATTTAAGCAGACTTATTTTTTATTCTTAGATTTGTTTGTTTCGTTTATTAACCGTTATCATTAATTAATAGAATGTTGTTTCAGGTCAATTACCTATATATTATAATATTACAACAATTTTATAAGGCACCTACTTAGTATTTTCTTTTACTCGAGAAGAAAGAATTGTAGTAAAAAAAATTTTGTACTACAAATGTTACGATTATGCGTTATTCTCTATTTAAATGACTTGATCCGTGCCAAGAACTGTCAAATTATGATATTACGTATTATTGCCCATGTTATGTTTATTGAAGTTGGTAGGTAGGTCTACGCCAGCAGGCGCTTATGAAAATTGACAATTTTCCAAATATTCCTTGTAATAGTCATTTTATCTCAAAATAACTAGGATTAGAAACAAGAAAACGTTTAAAGCACAAGTGCTCGCTAATGAGAAAATTAATTAAACAGTTAGATTAGCACGAGTACTAAAGTGACGTATTGACTTTAAAGGGACGATTAATCGACCACCAATCGAGTAGAAAGCATTTCTACGTAGTATAGGGGTATGTAAAGTAGAGACGTACGCTTGACATGTAGCAGTCACTTCTGATGAATGTCATTGTTATTGTTATGTCCTTATTCACTACAATATCGATAACAATGTATTAAATGTACTAGGATAAATAATACAATTCAATAGTATGTATAATACAAATTATGCAGCCAAGACAGACATTGATTGATTTTGTCTTGTCTTGACTGCATTCACGTGGTAAAAAAATCTTCATACCTATTTGACTTTTATCTACTAAGTTAATGGTTTTGTCGTATCGCGAATGTGCGATCAAATCGCATTCGGATAGGCTCGAGCGATACCCCGCTTGACAGGCAGCCGAGGTAGAGTCGGTGGGCAGTGGGCAATGGCGGTAATGACGGTATCGTTAGCAGGACAATTAGAGGCGAGCTTCCAGCCCACAGTGGGCACAATGGCGATGCAAATAATCGCGATTATGGCAAGGTTGACGTCGGTCGCCGGAGGGTTCGTTCAACTGACCGCGAACGATGACACGGTGCGCGCGCGCAGCGTCGCGGCGTCACATGCCCGCCAGCCGCCACCACGCGACGAGCCGATGCCAACTGATTACCGAACCTACTACCTATCTCTTATGATTGATCGCTCCACTAAAATAACACCGAGGAACCGCTCCTCAGGACGACGGTGAATCCTTGACGAAAACAACAAGAAAATGTCAAAGGCGAAGCATGATGCAATGAGACGTAATGAGGAAAAACATTGTTTTGAGCCGAACACTATTATCATCAGTACCAACGAGCACTTTATTTAAGCGGAGCGTTCGTCCTTCAGACGAGCAGACTTACCAAATTCCTTTATCTGCAAATTGCAATCCAATAATTGCACTTCACTAGCCAACAAAGAACATTAACCGATGTAGAAAAACTTAAAAACTTGTCGTAACTTGATACAACAGGCGCAACACGCGTGCGCGCAACGAAAACAATCGGCTGACAGATGTCGTTCGGCGTCGGAAAACCCCCTCGAAACTGCGCGGTGGCGAGGACGCGGCGCGTAAATATTATGCTTCGACTGGACAAAGGTTTTTGTTATCTAAAACCGGTGTCAGCGAGCGTGCAGAACACGAGGCGCGCGGCCAGCGGTAAACTGTGGAGTGAGGCTCGCGCGCCGGCCCCGCCGCCGCCTGATAAGCCCGGCGCGACGCCCCCCGGCGACGCCTACGCCCCACTCGGCGCCGCCGGTGCATCGTAAACACCACCGGCCGCCCCTCGGCACCCGGCGACTCCGCCGTCGCCGCCGCCGACGGACCAGACGGGCCCCCGCGCATTATGCACCGCACCCACGCACCATTTCACAACTGCATCGAGCGGCAAAATCTACAACTTTCGACTCCTTAAAAAGACGGGGAAACAGAACGCAGTAGGTTGCGAAACCGCGCCGCCGAGCACCCCAGATACCGGCGAGAACAATGAGGCGCAAACTAACGCAGAACCTTTTTAGTGTCCTCCTAATTGGGCTGAGGTACGCCGGGGCAACAGAAATTCAATATGCAACGCGATCCACTCGCTACATAAACGGAATAATTGAATTAGTGCAGGTATGTGCAGCACGAGCAGCCAAAATGACCTATGAAGCAACGCAACCGAGTGTCGAAACTTTCAATGCAATTTATGCATAAAAACAAAGCTTCCACGAAGAGACAACCTGAAAGCACAGTTACTCGTAATAGTAACTGAAACTGAAAATACAAAAAGCCTGACAAACGAAATCAACGCTTTATGACCGATTAAGTACCAAGGGTTGTTGTTAAGGAGCTTGTAAGCATGAGAACGTGAAGTCATTTAACAATTCCACCCATAAACAATTTTAATAACAAAATGAAGTTCCAACAGTACGTAGGTACAAGCTTCACTAGAATATAAAACTTTTACGGCTCTAATGCTCATAAAAAGTAAACAATTTTAATAGTTCTAAGTATGCTCTGAAGTGGCTTTAAGATTACTGGAGGGAGGCGCCCGCATGTTACACTCTATCATCGGTTGTGTATGATTGCGGGGTTTGCCTGATGTGATGGTTAGTTATGTTTTGCCATATGTACTTATATAGAAGAAAGTTGTCAGTCACAGACAGATGTTGTATTTGGGCAGCAGGCAAAACCGTCAGTGAAACCCAAGCGTGTATCAGCAACATTTACAGTACAAAGCTTATAATACACGCAAAATAGCAAAAGAACGTAAAGCTACACCACTTTTTTCATGCGGAAATGAACACAGACAAACATAACTAAACATGTCACATACACATCAACATTACCTGACACGAATAAGGTTCTATAACTAGCCACAAATGGAAACCGAACTGAAAGAGAAAGACTGAGGAAAATTGAGCGAGTTACCTGCAGCAATGCGTGAAAAAAAAATGCGAAAACTGCAGTTTAAAATCATTTGCACATTATATTATATCCTTGACTCAATCATGTAAATAAGTGAATATGAGACTCCGAGGTAGTCGAAAGGTTGTCGAAAACTCTAAATTGATGATCTCAAATTATTACTTGTACCTACTGCTCAAAACAAAACAAAACTATGAAAATTCAATTTATACTTGCCTTAAATAAACATCTTAGTAATTACAGTACCTTTCACAATCCTGGACTTATACCGTACTGCGTTGGTGTGGCATGTAGACATGGAAAGATTCAGATAAACCAACACAAGGACCGCAGAAAATGTTTCTGATGGAACATAAAGGCCTTTTGACATGTACCGGACTAATGAACTGCGTGGGAGTAGCTAAATACAAAATTGGATTCGAAGAATTGCATCAAACAAGCAGACAATCGGGCCACAAATCGTTGTTTACCGTTTAACTCAAGTAATGTAGCCATTAAAGGAGAGGTTTCATGCTAACGTGCTGCAGTTTTTATAAACATCTCTTTTTATATTACCTCAACAAAATGTATGACAGACCAGGCATTGGTGCCTGTAATGTACCTGACCTTGATGAGACCAACGCCGAATTCCTCTTAACAACGAACAAAAACCCATTGAAATTACTGTGTTACGATATTCAGTGGAATGTCGTAAAAGTTGAATTATCGAACACCGATAAAAATCAGCGTTGTAAAATCTCATTTCACACTGCAAAGGATCTCAAAAAATGATTTAAATAACATTGACGTCGAAATGCAGGCAAAGTCGTAAACCTTTACGAGTGCATTACACTCGCCGAGCTGACGTGCTCGTGCAAATGATCACTGGACCGGTGACTTACACTCCAGTGAAGATTCGTTATTATGAATTGATTGTATAGTTCAGACTAGAGTTGCCGTGGCATAAAAAACAGAAGTCACTTTAAAAACCTTCAAAATGCGTCGTAACGACCCGGGTCAAAAAAACATAGTTTGTGTAACACAAAATCAATGTCATATAAGTCAGGCTGTCAACCGAGAAATCTGGCGAGACGCATTAGGCCCACATGAATTACGAGATTAATCTTTTCAAATAATTTGACCTTTTCATCTGACGAGGGTTCATTAAATAATGGCGTCGGTATTGGAGAGCGGTTATTGTGCCGTCTATCACAATTTTTGTTGTGGGAGGGAATAAAGTTTATTCTATTCATCACCCACAATAGTATCACGGATGAGGGAGATAGTACTGATAGATAACACGACTGAAGCTAAATCTTTAATTTCCTTTGAATGAGTATAAATTCCTCGTACAATCACACAATCGTCGCCCTTAATTTTTTTGAATTTTTTCTAATTTTATGATTTTCGCCTAACGAACAACCAGACGGGCCACCTGATGTTAAGTGTTCACCATCACCTATGGACACTAGCAGGAGTCGCCAATGCGTCGTCGGCCTTGAAGGAGAGCTCTTTTTACGACTTTTTTGAAGAACCCCATTTATTTGGATTTTGAAATTTACATAGAATTCATTACTATTAATTGAATTCTGTATAAGAAATCAGGTCGTCTTAATTATACCATAATACGTAAATACCAAAGTCGCATTTCGTTTCTGAACAGGAACGGTACGGTGGTGGTAGTTTAGTAATTCCACGAAAGTACCTCATAGATGCATCCAACTTCCAAGTCATATTCCCACACATGTGACATTCCTCTTTCTCGTAACTGGGTCAATTTATACCTTACCATAAGAGGCGGTCAATTCCATGTAAATGATGCATGAATGTAGGACATAGGACTTTATAACAATAATCTAATGCACGTGCAGTGCAGTGGTAAGAAGAACCACATCTTTTAATAAGGCAGTCAAGGCGGAAACGTGGAAAATGTCAGTAATCTACGGAGCTGCAAGCACGATTCATGTCCATAATCGGAACAAGGACTTAGCAGCTGTTGTAAATATCAGCTCCATGCTTATTATCGTGACGTAATTGTTATTACTTCGTGAAACAAAGAAAATTAAGTTGGCAAAATTGTGCGAGACTTCTTTGTTGGGATTACACAGATGAAGGTGATACGGTTCCGTCGGAACGTTTCTTGACGTGGATCTATGGAGAAACGTGTATTGAATGTCCGGTGAATACCAGGCGAGCCGACTCGATGACTCACCGGGCACCCGGACGACCCGTAGCGGGCCCACCAACATTTAACAGTCACCTTAACTTAACGGAGCTTTCAAACTGCCAAATTGGTTTACTTTCCGGAGTTCGGAAACTCTATTATCGCCCTTATATCCTTCGCATACGATTGTATATTGCAATCGATTGATTTTAAAAGTGAAGCCGCAAAAACGGTCATTGCTACTTCAGAAAAGACCCTTAACAATGTCATTATTGTACAGGTTGTAACCGTATTTTCGCATACCGTTTTCTTTCTAACTTCGTAATACCTACTGTGTGCACAATATTGTGTGCTTTGACGAAAGCAAACATAAATCAAACAAGGGCCAGGTAGATAACAATAACTAGCAGGGATCCTCAGGTGAACCTTTGTTGTATTATATCGTGTTGCGTGTATGGCCTCTTTAATCACCTAATCACCGTGTCCAAGTCGTAAGCTTCGGGAGCATCAATCAATGACAAATTGACCTTTTAAAAATAAATATTACGCAGCATTTATCTTTGAGATGCACTCGGGCTCCACATTCCAGGGAAAGTATGTTAATATGAATAAATGTTTAACACTTTAACGTAAATTATGAATTAGGAAATGATCAAACGTCAACTACCTACCTACCTACTCAAAATTGGAGTGTGATAAAAATAACTGCAGAATGTATTTATCGGACAAAGGCTTACTTAATATTCTAAATTCAATATTGAAATAAACATATTCACAATAAATACAAAAACCAGCCTGTAACGACCCAATTAATTATTCAGTTTGCGAATATAACTGTGCCTATTCTGATGAAATGTATGCAACGAGCGTCATAAAAGTGCAAAGCGTTCTTCATTACGCATGTACAACATCTGGGCTGCATGCGCCATAACTCATCGAAATGATTATATTAATATAGTTGCCGCTTATCACGCTTTGCATTTCAATTTAAGGCCGGAACGATAACCATCGCCCTCAGTTCTCGTCATTTAGCAGGACGACATGCCGATACCTATCTAATATTATAGGATAGCTATGATAGTGTAGTCATATATTACATAAAAAATGTAAATTTCTAAGGCTAGACGATGAAGAAAGACCGAAGAAAAGACGAATTGGGAGAGGGATGACATGGCAAAAGGAAGAAACACCCAGAAAATTTAATTTGACATAGCGGTAAATTTAGTAAGATGTTAAACTACACACAAGCCAATTTGTATTGGTTTCCTATACATTCCATCCATATTCCCAAAATATCAGAGTAACTAGTTCCCAGATTTAAATTCTTGCTATTTAAAGTGGTACAAGGTACACACGAGAAGCAATTCATATATTCTATTTCTTCTCTTATTTCTCTTCCATTTGATTCTTCTTGCTCTCGTAACTCGTACGTAAGGTGAGCTTCGTAAACTACCCCGCTCTACATTTTATGTGGAACTGATTATGATGTAAGTAACATTTTGGGTAGCCTTAAAACTGATGCAATCCGTTTCCAATGGGCATCGTACGTATCCTAAAGTATTTCAAACCCATTCTAGGAGTTCTAGGGCAACATCAATAGAGTTTTCGGAAATAATTTATTTGGTGTTTTTACTAAGTTTTAAGCAACATCATTGAATCCTAGCGCCCTACAGCTAAAAATTACAAGACATTGGAGTGTGCGCTATGATAGATAGTAAAAGTGAACAATAACAAGCAGCATTTCGCAATGGGCCCGCCCTTAACGTGGGTGGCATGGTAGTGCACGGCGGGCGGGCGCAGGCGCAGTGACATAGTGCCTCCGTCGACAGGTAACAAAACGCAACATACAACCGAGCTACAGCACAGAAATTACGACCAAAACTTAAGTAGTTAACGCACGGTCCGATCCAACCTTAATTTCACGCACGCTGGTTTTACATCATCGTACACTTCGTAGTAGGAAAGAACATGCGCAGGCAGCTTTAACGCGACCCGTCACTCGCAATTTAATTTATTGATAATAATTTCAATGTTCGTATATGCGGTTTGACTCTGCGGTTAAACAGCTCAATGCGTCATTATAGCAAATAGAAAACAATGGCATCGGAAAGCCAAGTTTACTGTTAAAGTAGAAAACAGTCAAAGTCCACGTATCAAAAAAGCAAATAAGGAATTATTTTCGTCGAAATTAAAAAATAATATACTTTTAGTTAGACTGACTAAAGATAATAGAATCATTGTTCGCTTTCAAGATATGACAGACATTATCGTTACAGATTTGAAAGGAGCGTTTGAAGGACTTTTAGGAAAGTAGCAAGCGATGTTGGTAACGGATACAATGGTCAACACTTTATGTAATGGACCGAAATGGATAACACTGGTCAAGTTATCTCGAACAGAGGTAATAAAGAAGTCTCCGCCGACCTTTATTGTTACGGCTGGTTCAACCACTTAACAGTAACAACAGTATTTATTGTGCTTCCGAGGCTACCACTTTTAGGTCATTGTGCTTATGGGAATATTTATCGGTAATTATAATTAGCGACTATAGTTCAACTTTCAAGTACCTACCTACTTTTAAACGCAGAAACTAACGATGTGAAAAAAAACTCCAGTAACATTAATAATATTTATATTTTAAATAGAATGAATTAAATCATGTCTTAAATCTTATATAATTTTGGCATCTTATTTATTGAAATTATCCAAAAAAAATATTTATAAAATATCCACTGGACAGTGATTGTTAAATCAGTGACGAATTTTAAGTTATCTACCAATGTAGGTATTTCTTTTTTCTCTTTCGTGACTTTTCTCAAGTGTATGTAATTAGTAATTACCTCATGTTGAATAAAAAATTCAGATTTCTGATTTCACTGACCGGTTAAAGTTTACAAACATTAAGTACTTAAATAATTAAGTAGGTACTTAATGATTAACCATAATATTAAATGCACAGGTATTGCAGCATACTATAGATGAAACTAAAGATAAAGGGACAAACGCGCCGGTTCAGCAGTGACATAACAAAGATATCAATGAAAATAGCTTACTACCGATCTTTGGATCTAATCACCGATGAATCACGCGTTTCGCAGAATCACGCACGAAACGAAGAGTTGTAGGTAGGTACTCGTAGATTACCTTGTTGTATTCGGAGCCAAGAAGCCATCATCGATATTAGTATGAATTATTTAATGACATTTTGTATTTATAAAATCAACATTTTCCCATAAAAGTGAAAATTTAGACCATCAATTTAGTACCTACACCTACAGCTACATCTATAATGTTCCAAAAAGTTAAAAAATGTTTTCTAAAGGAATCTTTCATGATTAAAAAATAATGAAATGATTTAATGATTGTATAATAAATTATTGAAGAAAAATGTCTCAAGAAAACACTTTCGCACGCACGATAGAAAAAAAATGTTGAGCCTAATTATGAATATATTTTTTCGTATGTTAGCATTTTTTTGTGATGAGAATAACAAATGAGCATGCCACAGATATGCAATCATAAATCTGTGAGGGATGCAGTCCCGCCATCCACTGCCACCCTTGGATTTCTGTAAAAAAGGTTAAGGAATGTACGACCTACGAGGGACTGTCAGCATAAAAAACATACAAATACACATCGAAATCTTCTTCTACCTAAAGTTCCTCTAATGATACCGTTCGACAAAAATGTTTACACACATCCATCGACAACCATTACTTAAAATATCGATTTTAGAAGTCAGGGAAGGAATGAATCAAATCAAACTTGCCCGTAAGTACTTATTGACATCACGCTCTGTGATAATGGAAGATGTAATGTAATATGTAATGTTAACAAGTCAGTTAACGCCTATTAACGATCGACCGAAAGATAGCGTAGGTATCCTTATTTACATTTATGCAATATCCGCAGTAATCAACACTGCCTTCCACAGACTAAAACCTAAAACATCAATTGAATGTTATTTAAGACGTCACACATCTGAAATGATTCCTTAGTCTACTACATGTGGTTGATTCTAAGTGTACAATTAGAACAAATTGCTTACATCCGGCCTTTATTGACCACGACCGTTTAATAGGTGTCGCTCGACCAAATGCATCTGCTCGATCCGACGAGACAATTTATTGTTTCAAATCAAGACTGATAGACATGTAAAAACTAGTAACAACGCAGGTACTAACATAAATATCGAGTTTGCAGCAGACGATGACGCAATACCACGACCTAATAAAAAAATAATCGACACGATTTAACAGCACAAACGAGTAATTTTTTGTTCGAGTGCAAACAAAATTGGTGTAAGCAGGTAAATTGACGACGGCCGTGGCGTGCAGCGGAATGGTAGCGCGTGGGGAATACCAGTACGTGCGTTCTTGGAAGTAGCAAGCAAGGCGCAGGAGAAATTTCACAAGCGCGATGTGGGTCAAGTCAGCCGGACTTGAAGTTTTCGCCTCGCAAAGGTTACCATTGCTACCGGCGCGCCGGCCGCCGCCGAGTCCGGTTGTGATCTTGCGCAATTGATAGACTCGTTTATCAGATCTGAAAAGATCAGTTGTTTCCAGACCGACCGATGAATATCTCCAAATGGCAAGAGACAAAGAACGTGCACATTCGACACAGTAAATGCAATAGGCTTCGCTTTAACATTTTGAGTCACCTATATAACTTGTGATTTGTACGTTGAACCGCACTGGGAATACCCAAGGATTTCATTCATGCATAGAGTTAGAGTACCTACCAAACATGTTTTGAAAGTAAACGGGTCTGAGGCTATGACGGTCGCAAACGACTGTCGAGATTTGGTCGAGATTGACACTTTTGGTTTTATACTCAACAAACATATTGCCTAAATAGAATATCTTGAAATGACATTTCCTAATAATACAAACTCCTAATTGGTTGAATTGTTGGTTGAAGTGGCGAATAAATTTGACTTTCATAAAAAATACTTTATTCTATTCTATAAGTCTATACAATGGACTACGTGACTAGGTCCAACCGTGTTATATAGTACAACAAGGCAAAATTACTTGTCAGCCGTATATAAAACGGTACGAGGAAAATGATTTGCTAGAACTGGCTTGGACTTCGCACGATAACAATTCTCAAAAACAAGTTGGATATGAAACATTATTTGTACAAAGCATGCTGCAAAACGAACAAATGGTTTCGATCTATTAATATTGGCACAGATGCCAACAAGTTCGTGGAACTTCTCAATCCGCGGCGCGATGGCAATGGAGCCTGGTAGCGACATTTCTGACATCATAGCGTGACGTCATCGCCTCGTACGAGTTGTGACGTCAGAGTCAGGAGGCTCATGGATAGCCACACGGTCACAGGAGCAAGTTTCGAGAAAAAAATTAATCTGACCTATGCATAATAATCTATAGTAATAACTAATAACATTAGCCGTTTAGATAGAATTATTAGAATTTAAATATATTCTTTCCACCAAACCTAGGACTCTGTAATTGTAACAAGTAAAAACCATTCAAGTATTAATGTAATATGAAAAATTTATTATTCACAACTTTTGATAAGAATTACAGCATTGCATTAAACGTTTATCAAAGTCATGACATGCATGTAACGCCATCTATCACCAATGCGACGAACAATTTGATCCAAAAAAAACAACACGCAATAGTTTAGAAGTAACTTCAATAATCCAGAAAAGTCTGTAATACTGTCCAAAATAGCAGGAATATTTTCCAATTTGAGCCAATTTTGTTTAACTACTTAAACATTTCAATAGAATACTTTTCATAAACCATTTCCCACACCGCTAAAAGCAGAACAGTTTAGAACAGCAAAACAGAAGTATTTTTAAGGATTAGGTGAAACAAGAAACAGACGTATTGTCTATCTATTTTATTCCTAATTTCAAATAAGTTGAGTTGATTTACGCTGAACAAAATCTAAACGAATTCCAGAAATTATAGGTTCATGTAATACATAAAATAATGGATATATTTATTTACATTATCATCACATTGAAACTGTACAAATTTAAAAGAAAACGAATGTACCAGAATAACAAACGTGACGAAATAACGCGCGAAGTTAACAAACTTTGGAAAGTTGTTTACTAGTCTCCTCACAGTCCTCACGGAACGTGTGGAGCTGCACCTGGCTAATACGTTGGCCAGTACCGTTTTGCATCACTTTGCACCGTCGAGATGATTTTAAATGATTTAATATACTCACGATTGGCTTGTTGTATTCATCTGTTTGGTAGTCGAACATCGTGGCATTTGCGAACATGAGACTGTCGTCTTGCTCGCTACTGAGGAGATGGTACGGCACCAACTGAGACATGAAGATTGCTTTCACAACAAACAGTCCTACCCAATAAGTTATTCACCAAAAGTTTACCCGGGAAAATAAAAAACCGAATGCAAGGCCAAAAACTTCAATCGCGCGAGTCAATTCACTGGCTGATAAAACTATGAGTCATACGAAGGCTTCCGTGGATGTAGACGTACTAGTAGCTACAATGTTTGATATCAGACTGAGTCAGTTCGCGTGGTCGCGGCCAGTTTTGTATGATGGTGGCGAACGTACCGCGCATGCGCAAACTATATCATAGAACCAGAACGTAATATATGTTACATACGCGGTATTCAAACAATTCGTCCACCAAGCCAAAAATTTTGTGTCTTCGAAATAAATCCAAATTGTTTCAATGATTCAATCGAATTCTTTTCACGTGAAACGTTAAGTGAATATTTTCTGAATAACTAATAAACTCAGTTTGTTGTCTTATGTGTAAATGCTCCAACGGCGCAAAATAAGTCGCATAGCCTAATTGATAAACAAGTTTGAGTAAGCGAAATCTGAAATAGATAATTTATAATACGATTATATATACAACCGTAATTTGAGACAGTTTGTACAATACATAGCAATAGTCACTGTCGAACAAAGACTGCATTTGACACAATTATTCCAATAAGGAGAACTGGGTTATATGTGATCTTTTTGAACTGACGAAAATTAATTATTGATTCAAAGAATATGGCAAATAACAATCTTTTTTTAACTTTATATTGATATTTTAATTCACAGTTCTGCGGTTAGCCTCACGGCGCCAACTGTAGCAGATTCGCAAATATGTGACATAAGCAACACTTCAATATTAAGGATAATAATATTTATTATGGTTATGAAAAGCTAAAATACAGACATAGAAATACACTGGATATTCAGCATGACGTTTGAATTACTTATTAATCTTTCCTTATACTAATTCATAAGTACCTAGTTAGTTTCATTGTTATTTATTTAGTTAGTAGTAGTTTAGTATTGTTTTCTTATTCAAACAGCATGGCAGGGTCGCCGTATAATGTTAAGTTGCAGTGTAGTGTCGTAGTAGGTAGTGTCTTATTGTATTAACGACTTGACAATACACACGTTAGTTGTCAAGTTGTCATTGTTTATTTATTAAACAGTTAAGTTTGATAAACTTGACTTTTTAAAACGAATTAATCTTCTTCGATTCTTACCTGCAACTCGATTTGATACTACAAAATCTATCAAGCATAATTTAGACTTACATACTATATTCATACGTACTCACTACTCACTACCAGCCAAGGCTATATTAGCGTGATTTGATTATGTTAAAAATGTAAACATAACGCACCATGGCAACGAATCCTGGGAAATTACAACAATTACGTTTGGAGCCGAGCACGATCGCATCATTTCCTTGAATAGAAGTTGAACTTGATAGTATCGCGTTGGTTAATGGTCTACCTTGAACTTTATTGATTTTTTTCGTGGAAAAGTAAAGCAGTTTAGAGGAATTTATGCCCGTACATGAACAAAGTCATGAGGTCGCGTGAGTCTGGTCATGGATTCCAATACTTCCAATACTGTAGTCCCATGATAACACCTTATTAATGATACGATAAACAACTTTATATCATTAATTTATTGATTTTAATAAGTTATTTTACTCGCCCTCACAAAATGTTAAGAAAACTATCATGAATAAAGTAAGGTGAAGGCTCAAACCTTACACCAATAAAAATGTCTGAGGATAACGGTAAGTAATGGTTTTATTATTGATTGATAAAAAATTCAAAGATATTAGGCGATTTTTGTATAATTTATTATATTCATGTCGCAGATTTAATTTTTCATTAGTTATCACTTAGTTATCACGTAGGTAAGACAAAATTTAATTTTG
>DWMR01000291.1:0-13912 GCA_018245355.1 Dalla costala
CCAGAATTTTCAACTATGATGAAGTACCTAAGTATTTTCACTTCGAGAGCAGATCCAAGCTCTGAAGTCTGCCAGTTGTGATGATGAGGGCCATGGGAAATAAGGAAATAGGGAAAATGAATTACTAGTTTGTATATTAGCTACCAGTGCATGTATTTCTTACAACAATTTTTTGTTTATTAAAAAAAAAACAATGTAATAAATAATCTAGATAGGTACACGGCAGTGTGTCAGCCATGTTCGGAAATGAAAAGGGCGACGCACCCGCAGTTTGTGTATACATTCACTCTACACAACTAATTTAGAATGTATTCTTCTAAAGTCAGCTTCACACGATGATCCACCAATGTCACAGTAGGTATTATTTTATACTCGCTTGCAATTTTGTTGGTAGTTATCTATTTAGGAACATGAATAGACTAAAAAAAAATACAGCACAAAAAATGCGGACACGAAATTACAAACATGAATAGTATGATTTGTATGTGTATGAATTTTGAATAGCTAATTTATTTTGTCTTATTAAAAGGTGTTATTGTCCTAAATTTCATACACCTACTTAACTAGGTAGGTACAACAATCAAAATGTACTTTTATGAGAGATATACTGTACTGCAGTGTTAAAAAAATCTGCATAATATTTACATTTTCTTATTGTTTACAATAGTCTAGGTACCTAATTCCTTTTTTTAAATAATGTAAATAGACACCTACCTGTTAAGCTGTGAGCTATGAAATGTTGATATTCTTATTTACATTGTAATTGATAATTGCTGATAACTAAACATGTCCTATCTAAGACTCCGGATCCTGACATATTCATACTAATATTATAAATGCGAAAGTCACTCTGTCTGTCTGTCACGGTCAAAATTGTACTAAAATTTGATACGGAGATAGTTTGAAGCCTCGGAAAGAAAATAGGCTACTTATTTTTCTAAATACCATCCCGTAAGAGGGTTGAATAGGGGATGAAAGTTTCTATAAAAAAAAACTTTAACGCTAGCAGAGCGCCGGGCCAAGCTAGTATTTTAATAATTTGCATAAATTTATTAATCTAAGTCGACTGTTTCTTAGTTTTAAGTAGTAAATAACGATCTAGTTATGCATTCAGTAGGTACTAGTCTACTTGGTACTAGTACTAGTCTAGTACTTTAAGTTAAGCCAATTACAGTAGGTAACAGTTAAGTAAATAATTTTATATTGTATTTATTTATGAAATGAATGTCAGAAATATTTGAATTTTTAGTAAACTTCGCTATAGGCCCAATGGTACAATAAAGCTTTATAGCTAAGGTTACTAACGATAGGTGATTGTCAGTAAAAGAAGCTATATATCTCGTGATGAAATCGCTCTCGTATGGATTGGTATCGCTTGGCAGCGGTAGATGTGTTTCTATTTTTCTAATAATAGTTCCCAACTGCCTGTTAATAGTCCTCTATCGAAGTTTCGTTTTCTCAGTATTTCTCTTTGTCACGTAGTAAAAGGCCAGTGTGTTTTTCTATGGTCTCGGTTTGAAAAGTGATTTTATAAAGTATAGGACTAGAAGCTCTACATTTTTGGTAAGTTATATTTTCTCATTTTATAACTCAAAATTATTAAAGTAATAAACAAATTAGATTTTTAAGTTTAAATGGAAGAAATGTGCGGTTTATTTTTATTAATAAAAATATTAATTAAATAAGTATCTTTTTAAATTTCTATTAATCGGTCTGACTATTTAAAAAACATTTTAATATTTATGCATTGGTGCAGCAAATTTTTCTCATAAGGACTTTATTTTCGTAATACCTAGATACTTACTTATTATCAGATGCCAAACTAGTTTAATGTTATTATAACTTATAAATATGTTATATTAAGGATTTTTAATTAGGTACAAACTGTATTATTTTGCCAAGTTAATATTAACAGTTGGCATGCAACTTTTGAAACGTGCTCTTAAAATGTTATGGTTATCTACCGTACTTGAAGTTATATGAATATTATCCCATGTGACCACTGAGTGAAATCGTAAATTATTTACTTATATCTGTAGATGGGATTATAAGCTTTTGCATACTACACGGAAAGCCTACTTTCGCATGAGTTTATTGTAATATCGTGTTTCCCTTTCGTGAGTATTTGTTCTTGAATTTGTATTCAAAAGATACCTAGCATCAATGTATGCAATAATCGTAAACCGAACGATTTAACTCTGATTCTAGCAAGTTTTGAATATTGGTATTTCATTTATAAAATGACTACCTATGCCTGGGTAATATTAATAATAACCATTTACGTAGGTACCCCTGTTACATTAATAATTTAGGCCATAAGAACGGTTACCGAACGATAACGTAGCTTTTATTATTTCCATTATGCTCAGATTGTCATGATTTTTATCTTATATACTTTTAAAAAAATACTTTTGCGTCGAAAACACCGTTTTTAATAATAGGTACATACTTACCTACTTACATTTGCCCACCAATTTTATTTTAGCAGAGGTGTGAATTTAAGTGTTTTTAGTATTCGTTATAACCTTTTTAACGATTATTTCCAAATTTAAATGCTTAATATACAATTAAAATGGGTTTTTGTTGGTAAATATTGTTACTGTTAATGTAGAGCAGCAATTAAAATATTTCAAAATATGACTAGGTATGTACAGTCTAATATGTAGTATATTTAATTCTTAAATATAGGTTTGTTAATAATTATTGTGATAGTATGTATGTATTATAGTAGTAATTATGGTGTTCATTCTTATGCTTTGGGTAGGTATATTGAAATAAATAATACTTCAATGTACATAAAAAATTATATTTCAGTAGGTACCTAGGTACCTTCTGCATACCTAGGTACCGTACTCGTAAATGGAATCAAAACAAATTATTTTATACTTCAATTAGATTTTTATTAGTTAATTAATTAATAACAAAGGGTGAAATATTAGCACTAGAGATGTTAAAATGTGACCTCGCCTCTTCATCACTAATTTCTGACTAACAACCATCACACCATTAACTGAATAAAAGTTGTATACCTAAAATGGTTTCTAAGTTTTAATTTAACTAATATTTACATAAAACAAACATTTTGCTTATACCTATAACAATATACTTGTTATAAGTATAGGTACAATTACTTATAACTGCTGGTATTCAGTTAATTGAAGGGCCTTGCTACGATGGCTAATAAATTAAATTTAACATAAATATTCAGAGAGCCGGACAGTACAGTAGGTAGGTAGGTACATACCCGGCGGAATGGCGCCAATTATGCGAGGCCTGTGTATGCTTTACACTGATGTATGGACGGATACATTTTTAGATTAGATTTTCTTTTTCAGATGACTTAAATGAAAAAGTTTAACCTATCAATAGCACAATAAAATTATTTTACAATAGTAGAGAATTTTAAGTTCCAATACATCATAATATTATAACCTTACACGGTAAACATTATTTGCTAGTTTGCTGTTACTGCATTATTTTATAAAAAAAATTATTTCATGATTTCTTGTGATAGCGCCAACAATTAATGATTTATAACACAATGTTTTTTTCCTTTATCTGGCGTCAGCAGCTTCTGGTACTGAAATAGAAGAAAAAAAAAAGTTAGTTTTGCCTAATTAACATTTACTACTTACCTACCTTCTTATCTTATGTTTGCCAACAATCAGTTTATTATATCAATAATAGAGAATAAAAGTTGGAAAGGTAGTATACATAGATAGTGATCGGTTAGTAGGTACCTGATCTGTTGTTACCTTCGTACTCTCCAAAATTCCCCTAGCAATGTGTTCTAACTGGCAACCGTTATTTTATATCTGTTATTTTAGAAACACTCGGTATAAAATTGTAAAGTCTCGCCTACTAATTGCAATTCGGTAGGTACCTATTAATGATATTGTTAGAACAAAATGCATAGCTATTTCTGAAACTAAAACGTTTCGAAACTAAAATGCTGTTGTTAAATGCCCCACACAATTTAACAGTAATGAGCTTACGACTTCATTAAAAGTAAACACTTAGAGACTATTTAAATCTAATTCAAATTATTTTCCGTAAATAAGCAGTGGTAGACCATTTACACGTCATTGACGTGCTTTCTTAAGTGGCTGACCGTTAATGTATTCCGGGCACGCTAATACTGAGCTTCCTATTTAGGCAAGATTTATCGTTAGTTTTGAAAGCAAACTGGCCCTATTAACCTATAACCTCACAAGGAATAGAACGCCATAGATAAACAAATTATCTTTCTATCAGTCGCGATTATAAATTAAGTAGATTCGATTTGAATACATTAATATTTATTTTATTCTACTGAATTTATGCTGCTACATAAATCAGGTGTCAAACTATAATATTACTATCATGAAATGGGTAGTAAATAATGTGTGGTGATTTATTGTTAATTTAAATAATCATTTTTGAATCGAAGCAACTTATAGATATTGGGTTTGCATATAAATAATTTGCCGTTTGAAAGTCGTTGGTCCTTACATAGACAAAGATATTTTTTTTTGATTTGATTTTGAGATACCAAAGAGACCATACCTAATTTAAAGGAGAACATCGATTAGATCACGGATGTGTCAGAACTTTTTTTTTAATCAACTTTCTAGCTAGCCTCTGGGGTGCTTCGCAGATACCTATTTCTAAAACATCGAGAAATCGATCACGCTTTTATAAGATGTAGGTAGATAAGTTTAGTATAATATCAACGCAAATCAAAGTAAGTTGGTACCAACTCATACTTATCCAATTTGGCAGTGACAGTGACACAAATTACTATATTTGTGCGTCCTTAAATAAACTGATAGCCCTGACCAACTTGGTTGAAGAACTCGAGTTGTATTGTACCTAATGATCATAAATTCATAACAGTCAACCTTCGCCAATTTTATTTACGAATTTACGAAAGACAACTAATCTTGAGTAGGAGGACATGACCACAGTGAGCCTATTCGTCATTTGTCACAGATGTATTGCCAAAATTATCCTACAAGTGAGGGTTGAGATGATGGCCTCTTCTGTAAGTAGATAGGCCTATGCCATAACTATGTATCTCTTTCTTTTGAGAATTCATATATTATATTCAGGTCAGGTACCTATCTGTTAGAAATTAGTTGTCATGTATGTAAATCGTGAGGAAACCTGAGTTCCAAAGAAGTCTTCATAGTGGTCCCAAAGGAAAGCCTAAGTAGACCGTTATAAAACAGTGCTTTTATCCATAAGGTAGTAGATAGTAGGTAAGGCTGGAAAAATAAAAATCGTAATTGTGAATGCAATTCCTTTCATATTTGATGTTATGCGTATATTCAAAACTGTTTTCGATCTCTCTCTTATTTAGAGGGATGATCGTTTTTACTTGGCTTCCTACTACTTCTTCCTCAGTAGCTTCATACCTACTTTCCTACTGAACCTCTCACATAAACATCCAATCAAATATCAAGAAGTCTACAATCAAATCAACGTGAAAGTATCTACTATCCACACGTGTTTCGTCTGCGAATGTAAGTGTGCGACATTGCGTTGGTGTGTGTGCGGCGCTCTGAAGTGCAGTTTGGGAATACCGCACCGACTGATACGCCGTAAAGTACGACCCGGGACCAGTGGGGGTTGAATGTTGGGGGACATATCTTAAGATAATACCTACAGAATATAAACTTTGCCGATACATGTTTTTTTTTTAAATTGCGTTGATTATATCAAAATTAAAATTAATTATGTTAGGGAAGAAAATGTCTTTTATTTGTTGGTTAGTGTATGAGGACTGAAACAATTATAGAAATATGATTTTGTAAACACATATAGGAATAACAGATCAAAATCTCGGAAATGACTCATGATTTAATTTTTATATAAGTAGGTAGGTATATCTACTACCTACCTATATTTTATCGTTCATTTAAAATTAGTGTTTGTCTCTCCTCATCTATTAGATCCTAATATCAATTTAAGTATCTAACCTATATACTTCTTACTTATCAATTACCTACCTGCTTGTGTTTTTTGGATGGTTCTTTTAAATTTGGCACTGAGTAAATTGTTTCCTATAGATACGGCCACCTTTTTAAGTTTGATGTAGATAATGCGTCGTCTAGTCGTTGATAGATTTAGAGTAGATACTACCTACCAAGATTTTGTAACCATGTAGAACTATCTCTTTTTGATTCGTCAGTAGAAAAGATCTGTGGCTGTAAGTAAGGTTAGTTTGCTTTGCGACCACAGCAATAACAACTTCCTTCACGGCATATACTTACCTACCTACTTATTATGTGAGTATGACGGTAACATTATTACCGTCATACTTTCTTTCTACGTCATTCTTGATTTTAAGAAGAAGAAGAAGAAGGTCGCTACTATGTAAAATGAACATTTCTTTATTGTATAAGGACCTAAAGAAAATGTGTCACCGTGTTAAATAAACAACACACACAATTATTTATTTACCTCCGACGCTCATTCATTTTACATATCCAAACATTTTCCATAATATCTGAAGATTGGTCCTGGTATTTTCACTTCTGGTGTAGCACTCGGGGTCAATAAAATATGTAGGCAGACGCGACGTGTGGGTCTCCCGCCTTCCTATAACAAGAAAGAATTTTTCTATGCATTCTATTTTCTTGTATCGGTGAGAATACTTAAGCAAGGTTTTTACTTTTTATACACGCAACAGTTGACCGGGCCTTTGAATCATTTTTGATCGGCGATACAAAAAGAAAATTGGACATGATTGTACGTTGTATGCCATACATCCATGTAAAAGTATTATTACTGGTGCGTGGACAATGAATGGTTTCTTACGACATTTTATCTTTCAAGTTTTATCTACAACGTAACATACCTAATAAAAAGAGTCAGGTAACATACAAGACTTAGAAATAAATAAAGATACATTGAAATAAGTATTAAGTAAGAAATACTTATACTGATAACATACCCCACAGTTTAAGACGACGCCGACGGTGTAATGTAGGTAAAACAATAAAGATTATTTTAATAAGTCACAAAATTAAAATTTAAAGTGTGCAAGTTAAAGGCGTTATCTACAATCTTAACATCAACTTATACAAATTCAGTCACTCAAGAATCATAGAACATTTACACCAGATTCATAGGGATTTCAGATTACAATCTGCTATTTGGCTCAGAAATAAAGTAATTCGTATAAACAACACGTAAGTTACATAAATATGTTGTTGACATTTATCCACCCATAGAGCCAATTGCTAGGAGCTGGCAATGGACAAACATGAACTAATAAGTGCCTCATTTGAAGATACTCAGAATGTATTTTGAGTGACCACAAGTACCTATTATTCTCGATTACAGTCCATTAGCACAACAGGTTTCAATTGATTTAGGGATATGTAAGCAGTCGCGTAGATATCCTATTATTACGCATGTCAGTCAATGGCCCTACGCGGTTCAATAGTGATGTTGAATAAATATAAAATAAATCGTCGCAGTCGTAGAACAAAGACGGAGCTGCAAATTGGCAACTTTTTAGGAGGATCACTTTATTTATTTTAAACACTTTATTGTACACCAAAATTATTACAGTAAAACTTAATCTAAGGCACAGGATATAGTGTACAACAAGCGACCTTATCGCTATATAGCGATTTCTTCCAGATAACCTGGGGTAGATGACAAGGAGAATATAACTTGTAAAGAATGAGGTAGGGTGTACCTACATTGTCAATCAAGTGCAATTGAGCAAGTACTTTAGAGTTTCTACATGAGGTTTTATGTAAATTTAAGTACTTACCTAATTATGTTAAAGACCAATCACACGGTAACATATTATTATCCAAATTTCAAGATTATAACCACTTATTTTCAAAATATGACAGAAAACCTCACGTTGGGCACTTTAAAGTGCTCTCCTGAAAAGTTGCCAATTTGCAGATCCGTCTTTGTTCTACGACTGCGACGAAATGTACAGCGTATTGCTGTAAACTTTCCCGCGACTTCGTCCGAGTTAAATTTATGATGTTGTCAATCTGATGTAAAAAGTGTCCTATGGTCTTCTCCATGACTCAAACTACGATATATTATCAATGTCAAATTCTATGAAGATGAGTTGTAGATATGGTTTAGCCATGAAGGCGTATCAAACAAACTAATTTTCACGTTTATAATATTTGTAAGATTATGGTTAGTTACAGCAGTCGTCGATCGGCGTCCCGATCAACATTGCTTACCTTTTAAAATCGTTTGCAATACGCAGATACAACGAAGCTATAAGCAGTTTATAACTTTTATGTGTTAGTAACAAATGTTGCGAACAACTTAAAACTTAAAATGTGCTTAGTAAAAATCTGATAATTCTAAATTCCTTAATTTGAATAAAGAGTGTCACATAATGATTTACAATAAAAAGAAATCACATTTAGCATATTTTCCTAGTAGATACTTATTCAAGTCGGTAGGTACCTACATATGCTTGATTAAACACCTTGTATTTACGTAACTATTTACGATATATTTTACGACCATCACAAATCGCTTATTAATCGCTTTTGTAATTTCCTATGTATGGGCCCTGTTACCTAAATAAATAAATAAATGATTATTAAGGTCTTTGTAGTTTCAAGTTAGTCAGTCAGCAGTAATTCGATACGCTATACCTACCTACTTAGCTGTAAAATACATGAATCCAATCAAGCTACCTATCACGCGGAAGCAAACTTTTGTATGAACAAACATAAAATTTTAATTGAAATATTTGTGCCTTATATAGAAAGAAAACGGTAGGTAATCCTTTTTGAATCGGGAGCTCCTGTGCAAGAACAATAGGTTTTATTACTATGTATAAGACGTTATAAGACATTATTACCAACTTACAGTAATATAGCTTCCGGTGCGAAGGTTGAAGCTTTTCTAACAAACTATAAGATTTTATATCGTGTTCTCTATTCGATATCGCTTTCTTCGTACCGCTATACTTGACACTAAAACGGCGGTGTCTCATTAACGGAGAGCCAGGGCTCGTTGCGGTAAGTTACTGGCGGCTTGTGACCATAAAGTACGCAACTTGATTGTCGGGCAAACATGTACCGTGTATTACTCCGCAGGGTAGGGCCGGGTAGGGGGCATCGATCGATTTCGCGACCGCGATGTTGATCTGCCGAATTACCGCAGTGCACTAATGGGCAATATAAGCGAACTCCAGCAATCTTCGTTAATACAAAATTACTTAATTTGGGCACAACGATTCCTAAAAGCTGCGGTGTTTAATGCAGAAATAGCTATTGAATGCAACTAAAATTGACAACGACGGCATATCGAATATCACTTATTATTATTAAGTATAATTTTTCAAGCATCTCTTACGATTAAGTAGTCCTTTAATGGAATTAAGTGGGTAAATAAAACTGTGATTATTTGATCTGATGCTGTAATGGTATAAATTTGAATTCGAGAAGCGAGTGAACGTTATGTTTGGTGACAAAACTGGCCATATCTCCATCTCATCACACGCGATTTACAACATGTTTTAATGTAATTTCATAACCGTTATGCACTTAAATTATGAGGATTTAATTACGTAAATATCTGCATATTATAGAAGCGAAGACAACTCACTTAATTGGTGAATATTAATTGAGTATAAGGTTTTTAAAGTGATCTGATAAGGGTCCCGGTAGGCAAGGTCCTTAAATACGCTTGTCAGTTTGTGGCACTGAAATAAGCCGGAATGTTTGCATTCCTGTATTTCCACCTACGTTAATAAGGTGTCAGGTGCACTCTTAAAGGGTTTAGTACCTACCTACAGGCTTCATGTGAGTTCGGATCGCCTGAGAACGGGTCTGATAATGCGCAGTGGTAGTTATATACTAATTTTATGAGACATCCAAGAGTACAGTCCGCCTTTTTGCCTCCGACTGTACCGCGTAGGTATAGATACTTAATCTTTCTCCAGCTTATATAATATTGTATCTTTATTACAAATTTCCTTAACGCATATCTAAAATCTGATTATTCATTGCTATATTAAAGAGTATTACGCTCTGTTCCTGTAATAAAGTAATAAGGTAGATTTAAAAACCAAATTGAAAATAACTAATGTGTATAACTTTATTTTTGTATGTGTGTAAAATATAAGTGTAATCTTCTTGCTTGTACCTATATAAATATAAAATAATAGAATTTCTGTAGGTACAGATACAGTGTATTATTATTCATTACTTTAGTCCCTAACTGATTTTTGTATTTAAGTAACACGTTTTTATCAATAATTAATTGTTAAGTATTTGTCATTTATAATTTGTCAGTCATTTTAAATTTAATTACCTAATTTTCTTTATTAGAAATAAAACAAGCGCAGGTATATTAATATTTACTGTAAGCACTGTAATAATATAATCAAGCAAACAAATGAATATTAGGTACCTACCATTTTCAATGAAGTAGTATCTAAGGTATTTCTTTGAAAAATAGGACACACTTTTGTAAAAAGTGTCGATGATTTTGCAAAATCAAAGCGTATGAAGTAGAAGGTAACGCAAAGGAGTTATACCAACGATAGTAAAGGAGTTTGTGAGCCTACCTACAAGGTATATTTCCGTTATTGCAATACAATTTGCTATAACAATACCGCCAATTGCGAAATAAGGCTTGAAGGAAAAAATTATCTGTTAAGCTGCGTATGACGAAAACGACCTTTACGCCAGTAACTCGAATATATCTCCGAATGAGCTTCACTTTCGCACTCAATAAGGCGAATCGCAATTCTGTCTTTAGATTCCCGAACGTAAATTACTCGGTACAGAAATAAAGAAGATTTACCAACGAAATGAATACGGAGTTTTAATTTGTCAACCGGGAAATGGGGAAGCCGTTCTTTCTCTCAAAATTATTAACACATAATAATGTAATTTTATGGTTTCTTTTAATGGAACGTTGAGGTTATCGTGGCGTGGAGTTCGAAATACAACGGTTATAACGCTTCAAGTTAATGGACTTGCACCTTGTAGTTGTGTAGGTAAGCTAATTAAAAAAGGCGAATTAAATACAAAAGTTGGAATGTTAATAAAATAGTCAACCATACATACCTACTCGTATGTATAAGTATCGCATATGTATATGTATAAGTTTTCTCATAATACCGTGTAGGTTTTAAAATCAATCAACCTTATGCCATGTAAACTGACCTTATGCCAACTAAACATTTCATCGCCTGACTATAAATATGGCTCTTATCTTTTGAATTGAGTAGGTAAGTTGATTTTCAGAACCGTGTTATACCATATATTCTTTCACAGATTAACGCAATATTCTGGTCAATAAATACATAAATTGTATTTCAGTTTCTTATTATCGGTAGGTACCTACCTACCTACTTTACTTTTAACTAGCTCGGTATATAACTGGCTTCATCCTACTGTTAGCATAGGCCGTGAACTTTATCGCAACCGGTCCAATGTTATAAATTACCAATATCTGAGCAGAAGCGAAGGATGACTTATTCCATACTATCTATAGTTTTTATTGGCCTTTTTCCTTATTATTTGTGTATTCTTTTTCCTTAATATTTAATAAAAATATTGTGTTATCCAAATGTTTCTTACATTTATTTGACGGTGAGTCGAGCCCTGGTTTGCATTATTTTGCAGGCACGGGTATCAGAGTGGTAGAGTTGTTAACGTATAGTATAAAACCTAACCATCTTTTCCTAGGGCAAGTTTTATTAAAATAAAATTTATAACAAAAGCGTGAAATTGATTAGCAAAATAGATTATATAATCATTTGAACCGTACACTATCATTATTATTATTTGTTCTTAAATCACATAACATTGCAACTTTATGTAGAGACTTATTTAAACTCTTTAATATCTACGTGAACCAACATGGAAGTCTTCGTTAACTTATCATTCGCTAACCTTCAAGGACAGAAAAAGCGAGGGGTCATATTGTACTTAAAATATAGCAACTGTTGACACGATATCGTGAAGGCTTGCTGTAAAAACTTCACAAAAAGATATAAGATTCTATCTGGGAGTTATTCGAAGAATACAATTTGTTATTCCTGATTTTTATGTGATAACTCTCCTAAAACATCGTAATAACTAAAATAATTTGGTTAAAAATTATTATCAATAAGTATAAAATTATTTCGAATGAATCAGCGCAAATAATCAACATTTTATTTTTATTGTTTTAATAATAAAATGTATAGATAGCTTAGTGCATTATTAAGCTGCAGTAAAATGTAAAACGAAGTTATAACGATAAGAGTAAGTAGTCTTATCGAAAAGCTCAATGAACAAGCTTGCCTATATTATACGGCCATTATCGGTTTATCTAACACGACTAAAATATCGACATGTTATTCTTTTAACTTCCCATAACTCAGTGCTTGTGTTACGCACACCACACAAATGGATCTTAAAAACAACCCGTTATTTTGACAAGCGATCTATTGAAACAAATTGTAAATGCTCGGACTTTTGTACAATAACGTCCCTTTTTTCAATCACCGTAAGGCTTATTTTGGTCGGTCACCGTTGGAGAAAATATAAGATTATTTTCATTAGCTACGCTAGATCTTAATTTTAATTTGGAATGTGCTTTTTATAGAGGACTTAAGGAGTAACGATTTTTCGTAAGTGATGAGGCGGCACCGATTGGGTAGATATATTAGATAAATATTTTTAAGAAAAACTCCCTTGGTCGGAAAAATTTGGGGTGCAATAAATATGGAAGCAAAGCCTCGTCGACACGTGTGTCTAATCGTTCGATTATACATGGTTGAAATGAATTAGTTCCCTCCCTAAATCGAAATCAGGTCGAAGGCGGTTTTAACCTCTTTGAAATATTGCTACAGATTTAATCAGTTAAAGCAGGTAAACATTCGTTTGTATGGGGTGAAGTGTCAAAATTACTCATATATTTTATTAGCTTGCTGCGTTTTGATTTTACTCTCGGAACAACCATCACTGATCCTTTACTAAACACGGTTCGCCCACCAGAATGGTGGAACCTACGTGTGTCATACGGTTCCCTCGGGGCGGTACCACCATCGAACCAATGCTTCCGAGGGCTACCTACTTGTTTCTCAACAATGATGTGTAACGAATACTAATCAAATCAACTAATATTCTTATAAACAACGAATACTAACAGGACTAACTAACAGTCCCCTGTCCCTTCTATAGTCCTATTTGAGGCTTATCATATCACAGATGTTCATGGATGGCAGTGGATGGGGGAATTGCACGGCGTCGCCGGTTTGCTATTCGCATCACATAAAAAAAAGGTGTCAGTAGGAATTCACATGTCTTTAAAAGCTTCATTTTACTTTGTTCTGTAAATTTAAATGTTATTACTAGCTGTACCCCGCAGGTTCGCCCGCGTAGAACGTGTTGTTATACTCAAAATTAGTCACCCCAGCAATGAAAATAAAAGAGCAGTGTTGCTCGTGAAAGAAAGAGTAAAGTGAGGCCACGGACTGTGAAAGAGAAGCGAAGATATCACTAATCTGTTAGGCTGAATATTTTGGGATCTAGTTCGTTTTTCAAAGATTTTTGTTGGGAATAAAAGATTTTCTCTCTCTTTTCCTGTTTATACCTAACCAAAATCAAACTATAAATTGGAAATTGCTTTAGAGGTAGTTTTAAGGTAGGTATGTGTAAGTAACAAAAGGCGCTGGGTTATTTAATTTTATTTACCCTTTATTGTTTTCTACAATAAGCGGACATAATACCTTATGGCATTCTCTATTAGTCAACCCTTGGCGATGATGAGAAGATGCGGTAATCGTTATTAAAATATTACATGATCTTGAACATGAAAATAATAAATCTAAATACTATTAAACATACATACATATATACAAACATACATACATAAATACCTACATACATACATACATTTATTACACATTATGCACAGGTGTCAGTATCAG
>DWMR01000292.1:0-13911 GCA_018245355.1 Dalla costala
ATAGACCAGCTTCACTATCGAATTAACACGAAGCGGCATGTACCAATTCCCGTGAATACGATTCGCATATCGCTCCGCAGAACACCTGTAATCAGAGAGAGCGTTCGCAGCTGGGACTCTAATGTCGTCAGCGCATATTCAGTTTATTGGTCAATCGGTTGTACCAACGCGACAACGCGCAAATGAAATTGCGTCGACAGTTGTACTGGTAAATTTATGGTAACGAGCTGGTTACGAGTAATTAAATAAGAGACATTTTGTCACATTAGATATTAAGTTGGTTTTAGTCAGTGCAGTGACAGTAACAGCGTTTGTCCACCAAATCCGTCAACATGCGACGAGATCGTCGTGACGGCGATCATGTGTCCATCTCGGGTAGATTTCTAGCGGTAGCGCCGAAATGATGCCCCACGGATGATGGCCGTACGGTGAATAAGATATTGATCAATTTATTATTATTTATTTAACACTTTCATAGTCTTCATACATCTCTACATACATAATATTCCATTAAAATTATCTCTTGCCCAAAGGTTGTAATTGTTGTTGTCTGGAAGAGATTGCTATCTACGATAAGACCGCCTTTTGCATACCTTCTCATTGTTTTTCCCTATAGTGTATTATATAAAGTCCATTTATTGTATTGTAACCTGAATCTTTTTAGCTCATTAAAAGCTTTGTATTTACATACTGCTGAGCTAATCGAAGTTCCCAATTTATTGTAGATCAAATTCTTTCACTTAAACTATCGAACCGTTACAATTTTATGAAATCATTGCTGGCATCCGACACGTGTTATCAATCGAAACAACGTCGGCGTTTTTAGTTCACTTTATGACAGACAGACAGTCGTAAAACTGTTGATGGGACTGATTAGAACCACGTTGGGGAGTACAGAGTCAGCCGTGCATACGGGTTTGCTTTTAATTAAAGGAAACGAGAGGGCATAAGGGATATGAAAGCGGTAGGCCGAAAAAAGATGACTGAAACAGGAATTCATTAATATAAATAAAATCCGTTTGTATCAAGTTTGACAGGGATCTTAACCTCCGTGGCGAAATAACTGGTAATGTTACATAATGATTTATTATTATTATTTATATAGTAGCAGGCTTAACAAAAATAACAGATGAGATCCAATTCATTTGCGAAGCGTTTCGAAATATTCTCCTGCTGCCCTACGAAATTCACCAATGGGTGAATAGAACACAACTTGGTGGATTTGGACCGTCAAATTGATGTCATCAACCAACTCGTTGAGCAAAGCCAACGCCCTTATCAGAGGAGACTCTTTAACTAGGTATCGCGAACAATTTGTGCCGTCGAGCCCAGACATATTGTATGTCATGGCTCTATGGCACAATATGTCATGGGTGTCAAAATAATATAAATTGCATAATATTTAATTGAAGTTGAAGCCATCATAGCAGCTTTTGTTAATTGTTGTAACTGATCGTATAAGTAATTTTGTTTCAATTTCTATTATCGATATTAGTTTTGTATTTTTAATCCAGCAGCTACGGTGTTTGTTGCTCAGTAAACTGAATTCGATATTAGTCTTGTAATTTGAGTCCAAATGTTCTGGTTGTCTGAATACTCAAGTTAAGTATATAATTTCTCCCCGAGATATGCCAGGAGCCAGTATTATGCTGTCAGTAATACGTTATCCTTGCATCGATATGTTTACCAATTTACGTTATTAACGTCAGAAATTGATACAATACGCCACTGCTTTCCGCGGACATGTCTTGAAACCGCATGCAGCAATCATCATTATGAGACAATCGACGAAAGGCAGATGTGTAACTGTTACACTTCATCAGTTGTCTCTTTTATTCAGTAGCAAAATATCCCAAACGCATTTCAATGTATTTTCAATCAATCTTGATGACGGGAAATAAGGTTTTATTTCAAGTGACCAAAGTTCTGTACACCGAATAGAGCGTAAGGGTAAAACTAAACTGGCTATCTCGACGTCATTCTGTGGATACGTATATTTAGAATGTCACTTAATAACGCACAATTTTGTCGGAAATAGCATCGATTGTGTAGGTGAATTCAGATGAAAGTGCTCGGTGGAATGGAAAATTTGTCGTGGCCATTATTCGCACTGGCGCTTTGGACGATTAAATTCGATATTCGAGCGAGTTTAGGCACACGACGTGGGCACAACTGATTTTCATCACACCCGTAATGGTGCAATTGTGCATCAACTTTGTAAACGGCTTTTTGTTTGCCTCTTTTCCCTACTTTATAAACGAAAATTCTACAATAGTATACGATCATATTTTTACGATCAGATATTTTTACGTCAATGTATAGCTTTGGTATTTGTTTGCAAATCAGAGAAGAAGTAAAGCTGAGGTATATGTAGAGAGAGAGCGAGAGCTTATTCGATAATAGTATTTTATGTACATGTATTGACAACAGTTTAAAATAATACTTATATTACATCAAATATTTCTGTTCACGTGTTTGAGAATTACGTTAATATATAAATCTTTTGCATGTGTATGTAATGAAAAGATTAAGACGAAAAGAATAAACATGTTATAAGTACCTATACTGAGTATTATTTTCCAGTATTTTATGTGGGATTGGAACAACCATTCTCCTCTCTTCAGCCCACTTCAGTCCACAGCTGGGCATAGGCATGTTCCAAGGCACGCCACTGATTCCGCTCTTTGGCTCTTCGCCTTTCGCATTTTTGTAATATTTCAAATACCACCACAGACATTTATTCTACATTAAGCGACTGGCAAATATGACATTGAAATCAAATTCAAAACAGACAAATAAAACAATTTGTCATCCACGATAACGTTGTTTGAAAGCAGTAAAGTCGATGAATAAAATAATCTCTCGCTTTCCGAAGAAGATTTTCGAGTCCTGATTCGATTTGTTCCTTCACGGGATTGTAACTTAATACTTAAACGCCTCGGTGGCACATTTTCAAATCGTTTTGTAGATATCACCGCCGCCTGTCATAATGACAAATTGTTTACTGAGCGGTGTAGCTTTGTCTCCTTGATTTTGTATTAAAATTTTTGTTTTAAGCTCCACTTTCGATTTCAATCACACTCTCATTTAGTTAACTTATCTCTTTATTCAAATCACTCTCATTACTTAATTAAGCTGTAATAATGATGCATCCAGTTATCTTAATATAATATGTAAATTCCTCCCTAGTGTTATTTTTTACGTCTTTGTGAGATAGGGTATTATTATTGGTTTCTGTAATTAGCTTCCCATTCATATCACGAAACACGCAGATACTTTATCTTCATTAAGTGTCTCCTAAACACTAGTCGCCTTTTCTATATATATTTTTATCTATTGTTTAACATTGTTTTATTTTGAAGATAGAAAAAAAGTTGATTTTGTTTATCTTACTTACTCATTTTTTATTTAGTTTTAGTTTGTATTTAAACAATAAAAATGTTTCTACTCATATTGCCAAAAACAAAATGATTAGGTCAGTTACAAGGCTGACAGTAAATAAAAAGATTACGAGAGAGAGACCGCGGCTTACGCTACCGTGTACCTTTTTTATCCATCAGACAATAGCCGACTTAGTCCAGCACGGTACACATTGCAGGAATCCGTAGTTATTCCCAAAACGTAAAGTAGATAAGCCGAAAAGAAAAATCCCTTTTAGATTCGTCGGTAATCTCGCTTGTCTTTGCTTTTATTGTTTCTAGCGCACGATAATGAATTAGTTCGACTTCCTCTTTTACGTTATTTGCTTAGGCTGGGGTCACTTTGTTTGTTCTCAAGCAACTGCTTGAAGGGAGAATCTGTAGGGTTAGCTAAATCAATGCGGTGGGCGTTTCTGAAGGGGATTTCTAGATTTATCGACCTTTGTTATGTTACCGTGTTTTTATTTGGCTAGCTGTAAATATACATTTTCTACGTGCGAGCTTTTGAAAGAATTTCATCGAGACAATCTCGTTATACCAACACTTTGATGTGTCGAAAAGGAAAGATTTGAAGAGAGACATTTTTATGTTAGCATTCCTCACGATGTTAGGAGCCATTTCGATCACTAACAAGATGATTCCCGGAAACTATAACGCTCCGTTTCTTTTATAAAATTAGGTTGATATTTCGTGGATAACTTATTAGTGCAATTATAATTAGAACTATATTTCGTTGGCATCATGTGAACAGTGTTGTTTTATTATTTAATTCTGAATTAATTACTCGATTAAAATTATAACTTATCATAATGTAGTTTAATTTTTGTAAATAGTTTTGGTTTAATTAACAATAACAGAAAGTTTTAATTAACTAGATTATTTGAATATTCTAGATAGATTAAGGTATGTCAATATTGATCGGCAAAGTTATAAAATATCAAATTAAAAATTTTATACACTGACTTGTAAACTAAAAAGTAATGAATTAAAATAATTTTGTTTATACACGTAATATTTTGAAGTCAGGACGAGAAGTATATAGAAATAGACATGTAACAATGATAGAACCCCCTAGTGGCAACATTTCATGAGTGATTCCGTGCTTCGGTGGGTACGTTAAGCAGTCTATACATTACCTATACCGTAGGTACCTATACATTTTCGCTAATTTCTACTACTTAATGTATAATTGGCAGCTTGACTTCAAAATATTGCGTGTATAAATAAAATTATTATTATTATAAATTACTTTTAGTTTTAAGTCGGTTATTAAATTTTTGACTTGTTATTTTATTTGTATCTTTTGTGTGTTAAAAGCAAATGACCGAGTAACTTTAAAAAAATCCCAAATCGCTTCAAGTGTGCCTATAAAATTTGAAGAAATTCCTCGATTTCTCCAGGACCCCATCATCAGATCCTGACCTGATGACCATGGGACCACCTGGGAAGTATATCTACCCTTTCAAACAAAATATTTTTCCAAATCGGTCCAGGCGACTTTGAGTAATCGGGGAACATACATAAAAAGATTCCGACGAATTGAAAACCTCCTCCTTTTATTGAAGTCGGTTAAAAAGAAAATGATAAAAAAGTATAAAGATAAAAGTCAAGTAAAAAGAAGTTTCAGATCGGCGAATCTTTTGATTTTAATAATATCTGCTTCTTACTAAAAGTTTGCTATGCTCAATTTACACAACAGAAATAAATGATGAAATGAAGATTTATTAGTCAACCTACTTAAGCGCTGATTTCAAAAAGTTATAACTGTATTTAAAGATCTTTTAACAAGCACTCACTAAATTCGTTTACAACAGTTTTGCACTTTGAATGTTCAGATAATCGGATTAGAGTCGTCTGCGGTGTACGACGAATGCTCAAAATTAATTGTAAGAAGATTGTCGTTGTCGTCCACTAGAGTAGAAATAATTCAATTAAGAGCTGAAATCTGGTCTTCCATTTGATAAAAAATATTTAATGGAATCGAGTAGACTTGCTTCGAGGGTCCCGTGCCTTTAAACAACTATTTCATGTTTTTTGCATTTCTTTTCATGGGTTTTAGAATTTGAATCCTACCTCTGACTTGCTAATGTTATGTGTTTTTAAGCATACAGACTTACATTAAATGTCATCGGTAACAGACACAATGAATCTCTTTCTTTTAACCCGCGCGGCTCAACGTGACGATGAAGGGAAACTCCGTAGAAACTTGCATACCTGAGAGATCTCCATGTTGTCTTTATAGGCCTGTAAACTCTGCCAATCCACACTATGACAGAGTAGTGGACTATGGCCTTAACCTTTCTCATCCTGACGAGAGACCCGTGCCCAGGAGTGGGTTTACGATAACCTATACGAATCTTATACGATAGCTCATTAGGTATGGGCTGGGGCATAAGTATTCTTGTATTCTAGTACAGACTTTGTTACAAGAAAAGTCAGTCGTTTTGATCTGGTCGGAATTCCGTATTGGTCTCGAAGTTTCTCAACATATTTTTGCTTTATATTATGCTTTTTACTGATCAATTCCTACATCCGCAACATGGTTACAGACTGATCCAAGTATTATGAGATACCTCTCGATAACATGTTATGTTGAAACACGTTTGTTTAACACAAAAAGTATCGAACGAATGGGCATTGAACTCGTTCCCACTGGAAGGCGTGTCTGTTCGACGTATGCTATGTCAGTTAATGATAACGCAATTACTGCATATAATGCTAAACACGATTTGTGTTTTCATATGCATAGTATAGTGCATACTGCATAGCAAACGGGAAGGCAGCGGTCTTGAGGGGCTAATGGCCATGGACATTTGTACCCAACGACTGTTGGATACTTGTAAGATAATCACGTGTAACCAACGTGTAACCCTATACTATAATTATAATATTATCTATACTTTCAATAAACTGTAATTTCTCGTTTCTAGGAACAAGTAACAGAATACATTGCGACAGTTTGTACAATTTTTGTCAGTTTGTGTGTTTGTTTGTCTGTGCATCACATTAATAGATGCTTGTGTGAAGATAAGATAAGATAAGGACTTGTACCCTTGAAAGAACACTGAAGAACACTTTTACATTCTTTTCGTTACATTCATTAGGGAAAATTCTAGTCAATGAGTATTAATAATACTACTACTTACTCTTCATATCTACTAATCCATATGCTGACTTGTAAACTGGGTTTTTTTTATGTGTCTGGTAAGTAGCTTGGTAACTTCCCTTCGCGTCCAAACAATTATGTCAGGTTTAATTTTATGCTGTGTCACTTCTTCGCCAATTAAGCCTGCCCTTTGGGATGAGGGATAGTTCTGTAACTATTTTATACTCGTATATACTCGTAAGGTTGGAAACAAAAGTAGTTGGATGAAAGTTCAGATATCTAGATGATTTTATATTAAAAGTTACCTAAATGCAAAAGGTTAAGTTCAATGCACTTTGTCAGTTAAACTGGAAGTTGATTATCGTTATCTTGGTGGTAAATGGTCATTAAGTTATTTTTGCATTCGCCGCTGAACACACATACACTACACATCTATAAAATTGTATATTTTGTATTACACGGCACACCGCCAAGTTTATTTTTTAAATTATGCATCCATCATCGATGGGTAAATGTAACTTAATACTCAAATCTCGTTAACATTATTAAAAAATCACTTAATTCCGGAAAATCTAGTGAACGGATTCTTAACTGTGAGCACTGGCGAATGAGTCTATATTAACGAATTTAGGTACTATTACCTACTACTACTAAGATTACTACACTACTTGACTTTTACTGTCCTGACTAACTTACACTAACATTCTGTTCATTTCAGTCAGTCAAGCCATTTCAAAGTCGGGTGCAGGCTCATTGCAGGCTGGAACTAGAAAAAAATAATGTTTCATGCACATTAATAAACTTCCAACTAATTTACAGCCCGGCTGGAATCTATGTTTACTCATTATCAGCTAAATTACGGTATGATATCAGTAAAGCCTCGTTATTTACATGCAGCAGGCGCTGGAAGCTGTAATGTGAAGCTACGGCACTGCTGCCGTCTGCGCCAGTGGTTGGTGCGGCATATCGTGGAAGTGGCTTCCTTCCAAATAATATTTGTTCCGCTAAACAGCTAAAACCGAAACGGTTACCAGAGGCGGCCCACGTTCCTCCACACATTCACTTCCTGTTGCCACAAAACGCATTCGCATTCGCATCTTCAAAGGAAAAACTTTAACTTGTGAAACAAGGTGACCCTATCCCGGCACCTATATGTTAAGTTGTTGAAGTTTGCCCGTCAGTATTAAAATTTGAATGTTTGTTCTTAAATGACGCAAAAATTACTGAACGCTTTACGATGAAATTTGGTGTAAAATTGGTCTGTGGAAAAGGACATAAGCAATTTTTTTTTCAAATAATGTCTTGTGGGTTGAACCTTTGGTCAACATACAACATGTACTCACAACATACATACACACCATTCCAGGCACAAACATCGCGCACACGCACACACACACAAATCAGTAGTGGTACATTCATTGATATATCCGAACTATCATACAAATAAATAAACAAAATTATTCCCCTACTCTTCATGATCAGATCGAAACCCCAAGAAAAGTATTTTCTTCAAATAGGAATACGAAAATTTTCTTTTACAATACTAGATGAGTCCACGTACAAAGTCACTTCCATACTTAGCTGCCCTTTCCTTCAGCGGCTGCACCTACCTTATAAATATCATACACTGGCTTGGTTTGTGACAATATTATGTAGAAAGTAAATTATATTTTTAAGTACTTAACGCCTTAATGGCGAATTTATTTAAATAACGTACCGCATGGTTTCTTAGTAGATATTATAAAGAAAGCCAAGTGCGTGTCGGTATATTATGATTTAAAATAATTTTCGTACAGATTTCGCATGGAAATTATTATGTAGGTACCTACTAAAACAGTACAGTGCAGTACCGTTGACACGATCGATGGATGGCCAATGGATTGACCAATTGACCGTCGGCTGTTGTCGACAATATATCGCACGACCAAATTAAATTGGTCATTTGCGTTGCTTCCTAACAGAGCTGCGGCTATGCGTTGCCTTCGATAACGACTAACGAGCCACGAAACCAGGACTAGCTTCTTAACGCGCTCTTCAGATCACGGAGGCGCTCATAAAGTTTTGCCACTAGTGGTTACCTACTGCTCCCGAGACGGCGTGATCTAGTCGATCAGTTACGATTGACACCAACCGCGTGTCTATAAGCAAATATCGGCAAATTACCATAATATATCGTAAGTAGGTAAGTAATACCCCTGATACAATATGATTTGCCTATAAGCACTGCCTGAAGTGCAATACTTATGCAGAATGCGAATGGCAGTGGTATACCAATGGTACAAAAAAGAACCGTTTTTGTCATCAATAATGGAACCTTAAAATCCATCAATCATCAAATCGTAATTTAAATATCGAGGAACACTATTAATTCATCCTTACCAAAGGATCTACCTGAACTAAAAATAACATTTCGTCGATACAAACAGAATTAATTCGCTTCGATCAATCCGCTGACGGGAAACGAAATTATAATTATTGAATGAATGAAATGATTCACCGCCTTTGACGAGATAATCGTTTGATGAAATTATTGTTTCGTCACGAACGAACGTTGCTTTTAAGTTTTATTGTAAGCAGCTACTTGTTTTTTTATGTTAGATCTATCCATCTAAAATCCACCTCAGAACTCCCCTAATTGCCGACAGTCTGTCTGGTCCTGTACCCTTTGTAAATTGGTTTCGGATGTCTTTGAGGTCGTCAATCCACCTGATGGTAGTACCTACGACCTGTGCTGCTTTTTTCCAACTTAAAGTCTCTTGTCGTGAACATTAAATTTTCATCCAGATTGCTTATTTTTTTATACTTAGATTTAACAAAAAAACCTTATAATTAGCTTATAAATAACATTTAAATATCCGTAAAAACCTTTACGAGGGTTTGTCCCTCGATCAACGTGTCTAGCTTATTGACTCTTCAACTTGATTGCTTGCTACTTTTTTAAATATTTTGAATAGCAAACGAGCAAGCAGTCCCACCAACCCCTGCCGCCTACTTATAGACATCTATGACAAACTTCGAATAGGACTGTGCGAGAGGTTGTTAGTAACTTAGTCCTGATAGTATTAGGTGTTAATAAGAATATAGTCGTTTAGTATCCGTTAGTAATAGGACTGTGGGGGTTAGGTCTATAAATGTAAGTTAGTCCTGTAAGTAAATATTAGTTATCCCAGTCAGTAATCGTTAGTATTTGTCCTATTCGAAGCTGCTCACAAATGCGTTGGTATTTCTGAGGACTGAGGTGGTCACCCCTTGTATAAGTATAACCGGCATCCACACCTTTACGAACGAAATACAACTGTTGCAAAACAAAAATTTCACGACAGAAATGGGCGTGGCGGTGGTATTACCCCGGGTGAACCGCATATACAGATTCTACCACCTGGACTTTTATGTAAAATGTATTGTACGCAAATTTTATGCTCACTGAAAGTTACTTCATTGCAATATTCAGACAAGTCGTAACGTTACTGTCTTCGATCATTTGAAGAATTTTATTGTACCAATTCGTATGCGTATTACTAAAAAACGTTTTGAGATTGTATGCTGTCAAAGTATATAGGATAACTTTATTCGATTATTTTATTTTTATTTACAAAATCAAGGGTACAGCTGCCGACATCGACTCGGAAACGCGTGTACTTAGTCGCACTTGAGATCTGGAAGTATTGGTGGAATAAATGACTTTTTTCTTTTCTATATAGGCAAGTCTTCCGAGCCGATTTTTACACAACACTTGCTTTTAATGAAACCTGGTTGAGGAAAAAAATAAAAGCCTTTTTTTTAGCGCAGTGCATGCTTTCAGCTCACATGCTCCGCTGGACTTTATTTAACTGAACTAAGACCGTTCTACACGAACACAGCGGCTTTCAGGCCAATTGGCAACTGCTATGCTATTCACAGTCTTTGTGGCTTAAGCAGCAATACACAAAAGTAAAATTGAAATGTACAAAACGGCACTCCAAGTAAAATTGAAAAAGTACCGTGTTTCCAAAGGTTACTTACACGAACTAGTTTCCTTTTGGAAAAGTTTTCTTTTTTTACGACATTGTTCCACCCTAATAATGGTACGAATTAATTCAAAAGAGATGCACAAGAGTTAAAGTAGGTAACTACTAAAACTCTTCATACACACACATATTATCTACTTGCAGTTTTCACATCGTTCAACTAAATACATTAATACCTAGTACGTTTTACCGACTGAAAAACTGGCCTCTCATAATACCAATAAAATCATGCAAACAATGCATTTAAATGATCGGCTTAAAAGCTATTATTTACGGTGCCCATACAATTATAAACACCATTTCCACTCTATAATTTGAATTTCGCCTATTAAAATCGTAGCATTCGTAGCCAATGAATCCAGGAAGAAATCAATCGAATAGAAAATTGAGTAATAAATATAAACCACACGTCGATTCATTTATCACACCGACAAATCATCGATGTGTCCGAATAGAATTCCTATTTTGACATTTAGTTTGCACAAAAGGGAAACTGGATCATCGTGTATCACCATGACATGCATGTTTTAGAGCCAGTGTAATGTCGACACCATCTACGTAAACTACGCCAAGACGGTTTTAGGATTTTTTTTCTGTTGGAGACCAGCTTTGCATCGTTTCAGTGATCGGCTGCAGTCATGTATATAATGCATCTGTCAACTTTGCATACGCATAATAGTCTGTTTTTCCGAATTAATAAACTTACTATGTGTCTGTTTTACAAGGCACATACCTATAATACAAAAATTATCCAAATACTTATTTTACTTACTTATTCTTTTTTTACATACCTGTACAAAAATTTTTCTTTCATTTACTTCGATGAGTAGCAACAGATGTACCTACATATACAAAACCTAGGTAAGTACTTATATCTTGTAAAATTCCGTTGCTATAAATTTATATTTTAGAACTTAGTGGCACTTTACAAAGATGGTGTCGATTTATCTTTCATCTAACATGGGGTTTTGACCAGTGGATGAGCCTTACAAAAGCTTTATTGAAATTGGAATATTGATCTTTCTTTTATTACTTACTACATCGCTTTATTTTTTTACACCGTCATCTTTGTTGTCTTTTGATTATTATGTTATTTTACAATCTAGGTAGGCACACCAAATTTCATAAGAATCGGTTCAATATTTTTGCGTAATTGAGTACCAACATCCAATCACCCATCCGGCCCCACAAATTTTTGCATTAATAACAAGCTACCATTACTAGTAAAATCCGGTAGATGTTGTAACTACTGCTGTGTAGATTTTTTTTTTTTACATTTTCAAATTGAGCTCGTTTATTCGATGAAGTTTTTACTGCAATTACGTGCAAATAATCTGAGGAAATCTGTGAAAAGAAAGAAAAAATCAAATCTTTAAAATCTGAAGTGTATTAAAGAGGAGGCAGACGGTAAGGCAGCAGCTAATCAAAGGGTTACAGTGGAATGCTTAGCCAAACACATAAATCGCGAGATCCTTGGTCCACACCACGTCCTGTTTTCCTTTATTTCTATGAGTCCGCGAAAATCTGTCAAGGACCATTTATTGCGCAGTTCACGCCTCATAAATCTCGCGTGTGTGAAGGGTTGCGGCAGTCTGGGTGTTGGGTAACGTGTAAGTTTATCGTCGGGGTAATAAGCAGGCAATAGTTTTTATCTTTTCATACATGTGGCTACTTTGGTATAATATATACTTAGAGTTACACACCCACACACACACTCATGCACACACACATTGCACACAAATAAACGGGCGATTACATTATAATTTGTTTTTCCTTTTTCTAATTTGTAATGTTAATCTCTTTCTTTACTTATTTTCTTTTTTTTTTCTAACTTTATAGTTTTGTTTGTTTTTGACTTACCTTGTTGTTGCATAAAATGCTGTAAGTTGCAAATAGAAGGTTAAGGAGCTGATGCCTGGAATACAGGGCATCCTAGTTCAGGCATCACACTGCATTTTAATGTTACTAGCGTGTATGTGTAAACCCTGATGTACCTAAACATTGCTATCAATAAAATATTATTATTATGAGAGTTGTGTAAATAATATCCGTACATCGATGATAAATCGCAAAAGGGCCAAGTTACCCCAAGATTTTCGCAATAAAAATTGTGCCGCTATAATGTTCTCGCTTCACACTTGCAACGCTTTCCAATATTTTGCATATCGAGCAAAAATTTCCCGTCAATTTGACTCTAATATCGGCCTAATCATCGACGCGCGTTACACAGCTGACTGGTTCTCCAATTACCCGCTCTGCTAAACAACCAGACCGTACCCACGTTTGATTACAATAAGTGTCTGAACAATATGTAATTCGGCACACTTCCGCTAGAGGGAGCTATAGATAAAGTATGTATTGTTTGTATATACAAGTGATTAGTCACCACTCGTAGCCATCATAGTCTACCTAATTATATTATAGATGCAAAAGAAATTTTTTTTTTGGGAAAATCTTTCAGAAGCCTTATAAAACCTATACAGAATCAATATTCCGTATATAAAATGCCCAAGAAACTTAATATTGTGTTCGGGACAGTAGCCCCGGGCAAAGAAGAGAACCAACTGCCGTGAATTCCAAAAGAAAATTAATTAAAAACTTAATTCCGTAATATTGGATTTAGGATATTACCTTGTTTCTGAGATATTTCATTAATACTTGTATTTTCATTTTTCTACTTACTTTAATCCCATTTTAGGAGATCCTTATTTCGGCGGCAACTTTTTATAGCGAACGTTAACGTTGTCTGATGGGAATTAAAATTTCAAGGTACAAGAATTAAAATTTTGTTATAACATCTAAACATCCTCTGGGATTTAAATTGTTTTCATTTATAAAATAAGGCGAAAGAAAGCAGGCAGGTGGTACCCCGTTCTGCGAATATACTATTGTTATTAAAAGTAGCATAATAAGCCCGAAAAGCACGCTGTCTGTTTTCATATTCATATTATCATCATCATTAATTCATAATAATAAGTTACTAATACTTACTAACAGAACTAACTGGCACTAACAATCCTAACATGCATAGTCCCATTACTTACGAATACCTACTAATGAACTAATATTCCTATTAACATGATATACTAACATGACTAACTAACAGTCCCTCATACAGTCCTATTCGAGGCTTCTCACAGATGTCCATGGGTGGCAGTGGTTGGTGGAACTGCAAGCTCGTTTGCTAATCTATAAATATTCAAAAAAAAAAATCTAGCGGCGGGTATTGCGATGTGTAATGCTAAATGCCGTCACAACACAGTCAAGTCTACTCTTGAGGGGCGTCGTCATGGATGTATCTTTAATCATTGGGCGTCGTCCGTTCACGACGTAAGTTGTCAATAAATTCAACCGTGCTTCGTTCGGTTAATTAGAACTC
>DWMR01000293.1:0-13909 GCA_018245355.1 Dalla costala
ATTATCTTATACTTACGATCATTCGTCAAAATAAACGAGCAAAGCAATAATTTACTCCTGTCACTTAGAAATGAAAATACATAGCAAACTAAACAAAATAAGATCTCACATCTCCAGTGAGCTGTTATTTTTGTAGACGGATTTTTGCGCTGACCCGATATCTAGTTGGTATTGTTGATCGAAGGTCAAACTACTTAGTCCGACCTCATAAATATATTCCCAACAGGACGAAAAAATTATGTTGACGAGTGTCACGCAATGCAATCAGGATGAGGGCCATGAGGCAACGGGCTTCAAGCACTAGTTTATGGATAAACGGGATGAATGAATCTCAAGCAATTGTTCAATCTAAGCAATTCTAACAGTCACCTCTAATGAATGTCGTACTGATGTTTTGCGAATTTTCGCGTTCGGCGTAATACCTACTTTTATTTTCGTACCGTTGCGTGCGTAATCGAGGGTGTGGTACAAGGGAGCGGGTCGCGAGGTGACGGTAAACTCGAAGCTGCAATGTAAGTACTTGCTTCCGTCCTATTGCATGACAGACATATTTCTCGAAAATAACGAGTCACAGAAATAAAATAAAGGTCGTAATTAAGAGATTCAGAAGTATAGAAACACTTAAAACATTTGTACGGTTTCATAGTTTTACAATGACGTTGGCCATTACCCTTCTATGCCAACCACATTGCAGCAGCGTGATGAGAATGTCAGATGCAGGCGGGATAAGCGTGCCAACCGATATAAAAACTGTTGATTAATTTTAAATTCCGTATTTTAGTATTGGTAGTAAAAATTTCGTAAATATTATTAGTCGTTGACAAACCCGAGTCGAAAACTGTAAGTAACCTACTGTTAGTAGGCGGTAGGCTTATATCACTGTTATCTATGCGCCTTAGGCTTTCATCTAGCACCCATTAACCAAATCAAATTTTCAGCCGGGGTTCCACCGGCGGGCGGTGTTAGGATAATTATCATCGGACCATGAGCTGGCGTCTCATTGTTGGGAATCCGTGTGCGCGTACCTTTTTATTGTGCCTTTGACTTAGACTGAAGCTCACTGTATTGTTCAGTGGCAGTTAGGTTTAAAGAAATGTATTCTCATATAAACATATCAATGAGACTTAAAAACTCATTACAGATGAAAGTTTTGTTCTGACATGATCAATATGAGGTTTCCAGGTTAATTATAATCATAGTTAAACTATCATATTATTTCTCCGGAGGACTTAGAACTGCCATAGTAGGTACTAATCCGCCCAGAAGCCAATCCCAGATCCAGGCAGATGCTTATCTGCCCTGGTAGCGAGGGAAACCTAGAGACGAGTAGGCTACGCTCACATCTGCGTGAACATACAGAGACGGTGCTATACGTTTAATATGGCAGTTAAAAGCTTGCGTGCTAGTTAGCCCTAGCGCGTTTTGATCATGAACACTTTCGTACCAAGGCACACATCTGATATTTCGCGATCGCACCGCACGTCACACACTCACTCGAGTCAACGTGAATAAGCATAATCGCTTGCAAACAAAGTTACGGCTGATTTAACTTTTTGCCGTTTTTGTCTGTGTACCTTTAAAGGAGTTTCTTTAAAGCTGCAATTGTTAGAGAATATTAAACATTGTCATTGTATAGCTTAAATTAAAAAATAAACAACGTTTTCTTTTGAGGAACGCAACTATTAAATTCCGCTTAAATAATCTTTGTTAGAAAGGATTTATCGACTGATGCAAGCAAACGACTTAATTTAGACGAACTTAAATTATTCCTTAACAAACAAAATACTATATGATTAATAGGTATCATCGCCTTGAATTCATCAAAATGACGAAGACGTAGAAATGACGTGTGTTTAGAACAAATAACCACAAACCTGCGCGGTCGGCAAAAATCTCCAAATCAAAGTCACATTAAGTATTACACAATCTTCTTTTAAAAATAAGCCTATATATAATAAGCATAAGTTTACAGTTAATTGTTATTTGTCCTTTACATATGACTTTGCAGTCATTTGTGCATCTCGATGACGTATGCGAGTATGATGGTAATAAAACGAATTTCTGCATAATTTCATTTTAATTGCGTGATGACCGCCGCTTTTAACTCGTTCGCCAGAGTTCATAGTAAAATAATATTTTATCGTTATAACTGTAAGGACATAGATAGCAAATTTGCAGTAAACCTATGCAGTGGCATAATGAGCGTTGTACGTTATTGTTAATAGAGAAGGCTAGGTTCAAGTTGAGAATTAAATGCATGCATATTGTGCATAAGTATATCTCTGAATTTGAAAATACCTATTTGTGTATTTATTCCGAATTTGACTCTGCTATCAGAGATATATGCACAATATGTATGCATAATATGTATGGAGAACTTCAACTAAATCGAGGAGTAACATGGCCCTTGCTGCTAAGTTGGTTGACGTTATTAATCAATGAATCAATTAATTAAGACTAGGTACATGTAGCAGCCTTTAGTGATCTTGTTTATTGAGCTGATCATAGCTGATTGATTATGGACGATTTGGTACTGCATTGGGCTAAAAACATGAAGCTTCATGTTAGAAATAGCTAAATATACGCTTCCGCATTAAGGTCCCCTGGGGATGCCCACGGCCGAAGGATTCCAATACTATATATTTTTAATTCTTTAAACAATATATAGGTACAATACTAAGCAGATAATATGTAAAATCAGTGAACCCCAAGCCTATAATTCAGCGTTCGATCTTCCACGAGCAGTGGGTTAGCGAAGTTTCGAACAAAGGTCATTATTTACCGCCGTTTGTCCACCCATTCATGTGTGCGTGTATACGCGTAAATGTGTGGGTCCACGTGCACAGAAATACGAGGTCCAAATTATACACATCCATTTTGCATTGCCTCTGCCTATTCCGCCTTAGTTCGTGCTGCGTCATTCGATTCTCAATGTTATGGTCTTATGAATAAAGATGTCTGGTCGTCACCTACAGATAACAGAGCACTAAATGAGCTTTTTGAATTTTTGAGCGAAGGACACAGCGAGGAATTCTGATGAGCCTGCAATTTAACTTCATCTTCCACATTCTCATTTAATTCAGTTATTCACCTTAAATCACGTTTTCTATTAAACTATTTACGCAGCTACGAGAAGCTTGTTATAATAACAACAAAATAAACTGTCTAAGTAGATTTCAAACGAACTGGTAAATCTAATCTTATGTAACTATCCGTTAATATTATAATAGTATGTTTTATTTATCACCGTCTCATTTTCCGATACTCCAAGTCACTAAACAGATTCGATTATTCAACAACCACTGTTCTCTATTCATTTAATAAAATTGAGTGTCTTTACCAAGAAATTTCTGGATCCTTTTAAGATTTTTCTCTTATAGAGATTTTACTTTATAGACTCTGTAAACTACTTAAAGAAAATGATAGAAACTCAGCATCGTTTCTCGTAGTTTCCGTTTTGTTCCTCTATGCTTCGGATGGGAAATATTTTATACAGAATATAACTTAAAGTTATCTGTTATAACTCAAGACTCATCTTTTATGTTGTAGGTATATAAAATATTTCTAAAGTTGTAAAGCACGAGCAAAACTATATTAATACGTGAAATAAGTACATACATGTCTCAAAATATACCAAATCGTATAAAACAAAACATGTTACGAGTAGGTATAACAAACACCAAACTCCCCATCAACAAGTATTGGCGACATAAAAGAAAGTCAGAGGAGAATATTTATTTCCCTCAATGCAAATTATCTTAATCACCCGGGAAATGCTACCGACACTGACGCCTTTTTGTCCTCGTCGATCGACCTAACAAGCAATAGTAAATTGATTTGAGAATTTAATGAAGCCTACTAAAACAATTGGTAACTGAACGGTCTATATTTTGATAAACTAATCGAACAATCCGCCAGTTATTATTAGTCAAATAAAATGGTGGAACAAGCTTCATATTACCAAGTTGTATAGCCACAAAAAAGTAAGGATTATACACAGTATAACAATAATCAGACATTCGAAAATAAATAGAGTACAATCTCACGAAATATGTTTTCTGTGCAAATTATCCACGATCCCACAATCGGGACTATCCGCTGTCCCGGTAAGACCTGGCCTCAGAGTGGGCGGCAAGGGAGGGTGAATCTAAATTAATGAGTACGACCCCGATTAGACCGGCGCTGGTTCACGCATCTATGCAGTTTCGTTAGATAAAACGCTCATCTATCGTCCAGTTAATTGTTTATTGCTACATTAATGCACCGGCTTCGATAGCCTGAATAATGGTGGGCCACCAAATACGGACGTTCTGCGTACGATCTTAAAACTATAATGTCGCGTGGACCCGTGCGCTAGTGGCAAGTTTTGTTAAGTATTAAAGTATTAACAATACTATGTTTATAAATATTGTAAAATTATAGGCACGTCGTGTTACATTTATCAAAAAAAAAACAAGCTAAATCTACGTTCAGAAGACCCATCTTCCGCCAAAGTTTGTACTCCTGTGTACCATGAAATCGATCGAGTTCAGATATATTCATGAGTTACGCTTCGTCGATTCCTTAACCACCAGTTTCGTTACGCGCCTCACCAGTTTTGTCTCCCCTAACGCGGTTAAAGAAATTATTATTATTATATTATCAATGTAATGGAAAAAATATATGCTAATAAAATACTACCAGCACTAAGTAAATTTGCGTAACTGTGACGTATCACAATACTGTCGACAGTGAAAAATGCTCGGTAAACAAGCTTAATGGAGTTTAAAACTCCGAGCGAAGTATATAAGTGATTAATATAAAGAATTCATAACGAAATTAGAGAGTTAATCTAAGTATGATGAGCGCTAACATGAATAGAGCGAAAAACTTCAGCGGACAACGGGTAATGAAACTTAAGACTGAGCACATTAAGGCTTTTTTGTTTTGCACTGACGTGTGACTCAGCGCCTAGCGATGGAGCTAGGGTTTGGTGAAATGCTTTTTAACATTATCTTTTCCCAGCTTTCAACCTTAATACGTTGATTGTTATGAAGGAAGATTTGTCGGTCAGTGGACGTTCTCTCGGTGCGGCAGTGATGTATGAGTTTTCTTCGCTGGTGCGGAGAAAGTTTGAATGGATTATGAACAAAAATATAGTACTATGGGGATTAAAATTCTGTTTTTTTTGGGTGGTTGATTTGAGCCTCTTTAGTTCCAGGCACATCGACCATAGCAAATTTTTTGTGCCTACTATCTGTTGGAGTAAGTTTGTCTGGGTTCTTAGACCCATGAGTCAAGAGGTTCCTCCCTAAGACTGTTAGTGTAAGTTAAATACCTGGTAGTAAGTAGTATAGTAAAATTCCTCTTAGTAATTGTTAGTCCTATTCGCAACTGTTCAAACTCGTAGATGCATTGCTAATGCGAGGCTTGATTATGTTCACCTCCTGTATAAGTAAGTGTCAGGGGCGAGAAATGTAGCTTTTGACTCGGGCCTCGTGTATGACATCTGTCATTGTCGCTATTAATTTTTTTCGCTATTGAAATAATCTTTGCGAGTCAGGAAATTGTACGAATAATTCTTCAAAGACCAAAAAAACACAATTTATTTCTTACAACTAAAAATGTAAAAATATGAACACTGTCTATAGGTGTCGATGCCATCATTTTTAACTTTTTAACGTTGTGTCAGTTCTGAATAAAACATTATATCATAATCTATGAAGGTCGCCGTAAAATTCCAAAATCAAACCATATTTTGGTGACCTCGAATTTTGAATGTCATTTATATGGTTTTGATAAATTGTTGAGATTGGCTTAACTCACTCCATCGTATTTACGTGCGCATCGGTACGTTCCTCTCACACGTGCCTCCGCTTAAGAGGCGTCGTCACCGCAACGGTCCAAATACATAAGCAATTGGAAACCAATTCGTTGATAACTACAATTGCCCAGCTACACCGGATACCTCTCAATTGCACGTACGGATATTGCCGATCTGTCGTGTAGTCCTATTAGCGTGCGCCTACATTAGACGAAACAGCTAATCAAAGGCGACCTTGAAATTGACTCGGAATCGATTACAATATTCTAGATTTGTTGTTCAAAATAAAAGTTTTGCAGGTCATTGCTGCATTTCACATTAAGATTTTTCACATCTAGACCGTGAATCGCCCAACTATGTCGCATGTTGCATTGAGAATTTGGCCTTTCAGTTAAAAACTACAGTCAACGCGTTTCTGTGTTTTGTGAAAATTATTGCTTAAGGTGCCGTAAAATAGGCGATAAAAGTTGGTGTGGACAGTCACCGTTTCAAAGGTTAAATCCGTGAGACAGCTTTTTAGATCCAAACGTTTGGCACCAATAGCTTTTAGCTCAAGCGGGCAAAGCTGGGCAACAACGCTAATACGATAGAAAACGTAAAAAGCAGTGCGTCGTGCGTAGTGGTGTTAAGTTCCCGAGAACATTTTCGCTGCGAGAACTTTGCTGTCAGGATTTCGAGAACATTATTTTCGACAATTAATGAGACTTAGAAAATTGCATAATTTTATATAAAAAGTATAATGGTCCAAGAAACAGAAATACTTACCTATATAATAACGTGTTATAAAATAAATTACTTTCTTCAGTACAAAGATTCGTAAGAAAGGTTTCGTAAGATTTTGCCAAGCCTAAAACAAGAATTTCGACAACGAGAACGACAACATTCTCGATCAATTAAATGTCGGCGCAAAAATACCACCCTGTTTTGCACAAATCTATAGTGCCACTGCACTAATAAGGAAAAAATTCTGGAAAGTAAAACGAAAAGGCAAAGGCTAATTCTCAAAAATCTCAGGCTAATAAATAATCAATGTTCTCAGAACATCCTCGGTCGACGAGAATGTTTTAGCATATTATTCTCGATCCGAGAACATTCTCTCTTCACATCACTATCGTGTGTAAGTAAAACGTTTCTTACATTGGCACCCCGAGCCGCGGTCCGTACGCGGCGATTTCACAGTAATTGCCTACGACGCGCTACGACTCGTAGCGGGGCTACGACAAAAGCCAGCGCCCCATTGTTCGTAGGTGTTTGTCTATAATACTCCCCGTGCTAGATAATTTTTACCGCGCTTCGAAACAATACGATACACAACTAAAGATCTACTACGCCCATTATCGTACCCTTTGTTCGGAGCGTATTTACTTTTGTTGCATTTTTATCTATGTTGTTTTCATCATTGTCTGTCTGTGTGCACTCCGTTTTAATACGACTATAATATTGTGTTGGAGATGAGTTTTATTTGAGAACGATGAGAGATAAGTCGTTCGGGTAGACAAGTGTTGAGTTCTGTAAATAAGTTCTGTACGTAGTAGTACTATTGTGTCCGGGCGAGCGGGCTTAGCTCGTAATTTCGGAAACTAGCCAGGATCATAGATCGATGAGCTTGTATAATTTTTCCCTACATCTTTTTTACGTTTGTTATCCCGCTGCATTGACGTTATATATCCTAAATGATTACAGTTTAAATTCAAATAAATGCAGTGTCGTATGGAACCAACGGGGAGGCTGAGAAGGAAGAACACCTCCCGATTTGATTGCTAGCATTGAGCGCTAGTCGAGCGCCTAAAAGTGGATTAGGTGCTAGTCAAATAGATGGCTTTAGTCGAATTACGCGTTAGACTAATTCCATCTACTTCACACGAGGTACGGGAACACCCAGACTTACGTGCAAGTTCTTCTGTTCGCTGTGACCGATGCATGATGACAATCTATCGTGGCTTTAGCCGCTAGCGGCCTACTACTCACGGCTGAACACGTTTTCTCCCCAGAACTGACAAGTGGTAGACCCAGTATGCGGGTCGCTCGACACAGTACAACCAGCACACCCATTTCTGCGGTGGAATAGTATTTCAACAATTGTGTTCCTGACGAAAAAGTGTGGATGCCGGTTACACTTATACATGAAGCGACCAACTTAGTCCTCAGGAGAAGCAACGCATCAGTGCACAGCTTTGAATAGAATAAATACTACTGTACGATTACAAAAAATTACTGACGATCACTAATATTTACGTATAGGACTGGCTTATGTTAACAGTTCTAACTCCTAGTCCTAATTAACTAACAGTCCTATACCTATAGTTGAACATGGCATGAATCCATTGAAAATTTTCATTTCGGTGGGAATTTCCCTTTGCGTTCGGTAACATACTATACTAAGTAAACATAAACGTATATAGACGTGCTGGTGATGAGATGAGTGAGTAGAATGGAAGTCCTAGAAGGCAAATTCCTTTTGTATGCACTAGGACCAGACGTTTGTGGTCGGCTCCCGTAGGCTAGCACGACGTATTGGGGAAAAAAGCCAGTCTTATCTGCCGCAATTGTTGGACAATCCGATGTACGTATAATTACTTCGTCCCGTCTACTTCGACAACTTCACTCCCAACCTAGCTAGGTATTGAGAAATTAATGTGCGCGGAAATTCTGAATTCGAAAGCGCCTGAATTTCATTACGGCCGAAACGTGATTCCGAATACGGGTTCTACCACCACCTGGTAATTCACACGGGGCATGAAGAGACGTTAATTAAATTTCGTACTAACTTACGCCATTCTTATATCCCTTCGTTTACACTTTTACTTTTATTTCGTTGGTTACCTGCCAACACTCCCGCGCCCAATTCGAGCTCTTCATTCTAGGGTTTTGCACGTGCCACTGATGCGTCCACGGAATGTTATTATGTGGTCCCTTCCTGTTTTGGTATTCATTGCTAATTCAAAGAATTAATATACCTCTTATATTTATGAGGACGTAGGAATGCGGGATTTGAAGAGTTATTTTAATTTTTTTAAGTTGATTAGGTACTCCATTTATTTATAGTAAGCGCTTATTATCCCAAATGCATGTTTCTTACGTCTAAGGCTAAGATCTTAAAAACACCATGAGGGGAATGGGACCGTGCAACACACGCCACACGCATCCGACAACGGTGAGAAAATCAAAAGTATTATTTACTTACAGGGGCGCGCGAGACATAAAATCCGTATAAATAATTCACGTGCGCCATTACGCCGAGAGGCAGACGGGAGCGCAGGAAACTACGCTCCTAAATATTTGAACACAGGCGTTATATGTATTGCAATTTTCATTAATCATTAATGCGGATTCCCGGCTCGAAGGCCCTGCGTCCGACAAGCGCCATACATAACTAATGTCTACACGGCGTTCTCCTAATCTGGGAGCAACTAATATTGTATGATAACTTTAAAATATTTAACGCGTAACGCTCATATTCCGATAGCTCCACTCCGTATTAATATTATGAATTATAAGCGCTCTCACCTGATGTGCCGAATTCATAGCCTACATCGTATGCTCTCCTGGGAACCCTTCTAATATTATGAATATGAAAGTTAGTGAGGCAATTTGTGACTCTTTCGCGCTTAGATGTCTTACTTGGATTAATAACACATAGATCTGTTTTGGATTTTTTAAGGGATTGTAACTTGCCATACAGGTTATGTTTTATCTCAATATCTCGAGCCCTTTTTTAGTTATTAGCCCTTAGGGTCTGCACCCCAAGGGTCACGCGGATGTCGTTGCGAGCACTACATAGTTAGGTATATCTAAAAAAAAAAAAATTGATCCTAGAACATACATATAAGTTCCCTGTATCGTGAAAATTTACGATGATTTTCCCAATAAAAAGTTTCACTTTCAACACCCAAATAGTGGTGTGATAGATGGTACTTCGAAAACATAAACAGATAAAAAACAATTAAGTCCGATGGAGCGTATCTTCAGACACTCCTACCATATTTAATTATACAGTAGAACCACATGAAGCAAGTAATTTATGAAATGGTCATCAAAGTATGCTGAATTTCATTAATCATTAGTGGGAGGTTAGTCAGGAGACAGGCGTCCGTACATAATTAATATGAATAGTTCGTTCTGTTAATCTAAGAATGACTAGAAGTTATTTGGCCACCCTCACCTAGGGGATCAAGGCAATTGTCACGTTACTATTGCCAAGCCCGGACAAACATAACATAGATAAAGTAAACCAACTTCGGACACAAAGTGATCACTAATGGGAGCATCTGTGCTTCGGAGGAAAACGTTAAGCTGTCGGTTAAATCTTTAGAAAGCGACGTTTTGGATGCCCTATGATCTTCAAACACTAAGTTGTCCACAAACATAGGTGAACCGCATTCGGGCGGCGTGGAGTATTCTCCAGGCCAATTTATTTATGAAATTATACCCTGTCATGCAAGTACCCACGGTGGACCGCTATTACCTAGCCAGATAGATAAAGATATTATTGATTTAGATAATAGTTTATCCACGGAAATAATAAAATATCTATATAAAACACCACCGCGGTTTATTATTATTCCATAGCGTGTAAACGTAAGGCCTTGGGTATTAATTGCAACATTCGGTCGCTGATTGATTTCAATCAGGCTGTTTCATCCATCAAACGTAGTCAAACTATTAAAATAGCGCGCAATGCAATTGAGGATATTACTCTCCAAATAATCAGGCCAACTATCAAATAGTAACGTGTTTGAACGTTTCAAAGCATTTGCCCGGGGTGGCATTCTGTAGCACGAAGGTTCAATATTTTTTCCACTAGTGGTCACGGTTGTTGAACGTTGTCAAACAGTTAAGATCGACAAAAGTCGCAGAGCTACGAACGCTTTTGATGGCGTTTCATTAACAACCCGCTGGTCCCGTAATGCGCGGTTTTCTCTCAGAATGAGAAGGATTTAGGCCAAAGTTCGCCATGCTAGCCACATGCAGATAAGCAGACTTCACACGCTTTTGAGAACATAATGGTAAACCGTCAAGCAATTAATTAGGCATGCCTAACGGAAAACCTACTTATCATGATAGGTTTTCCCGCAATGTTTTCATTCATCAATTGAAGGAAGTGATAGGTACCTATTTAATAGCTTAAAACGCAAATAACACCGATAATCCCGAGTTGAGTGCCTAAAGCTTGAATCTGTGGCGTTTGTGTTTATTCGGAAGGAAATGACACCCCGACCCACACCTCCTCGATCGGCCGCTTTCCGAGGCTAAGCACAACTCGGGTGAGTTCAGACATCCGTTGCGGCGAAAGATCATCCGGTATCACTAGCCAGAACGCTATTGAAATATGCTTTCTCAAAACCGAATGGACCGAACGGACAGGAATGTCTGTTAACAATAGACGCAGCGTTTTATCAATGGTTTCTCATTGTAGTCATTTACGCGAAGTTGCCTATTGTCGTTCAGTAAACTTTGAATGAGGTATCGACTAACTGATAGCGTATGACTGGTACGTTTGTTCAAAGGACCTCTGCTGAACAGAGTAATAATCGGCGCAAGGGATGAATAAAAGGCCGAGTAGCCGTCGCCAGTTAACTAATGATAAATAAGTTGTTTAGCAACTCAGAAAACATTGGGACGGAAAACACGGGATGCCAATGAATTGTCGAGAAGTGATAATTATGATAAAAGGAAACTGTTGCGATTGTTTCACATGTCAGAAAGCTTTTAGGCACAGATACCACGTCCAAAACTTTGTTTTCATCCCGGCTCAGCCAAAACCGTTTTTCATTTTTACATTAAATTAACCTGAACCTGACTACCTGACTAGGTAAGCAGTGCCAGTCAGAAGGGCCCATTTCGGCTGTGTCCAAAATCACGATGTTTCTGATGTTAAAAATGGATATTTGGTCATTTCATTAAGAAAATTTTGGTTTTCCTACATCGGTCAGACAGCAAGTCAAATTCCCGTAAAAAGAACGCGTGATTCCTTTACCGATTATCCGATTACGATAAAACTATTGTGAGATGTCATCAGCACACGCCACGGAAAGTTTCTGAAATCACTTTTTTTTAAATATGCGGACGAAGCTGCGGGCAACAGCTAGTTAGTAAATTTGTTAATAATATGTTTAAACCATGTAGTTTCTACGAAGGAGGATATATGGCACTTGCATATACGCGATGGAACGCGTTCATAGAACCGATCTTTTGGGAATTGCTGCGTTCCTGGTCATCGCATGGCCATGACATCGATTGCTCGACTAGTTTAAGCATCACTTCCGTAACGCGCCTGACAAATTTTTCCCCCTACTGCGGATTAAGAAAGTATACTTCACAATTCTGGGCGCACGGCAGTGCATCAGGCCATGCTTGCTTTATGACGCAGTGATAGTGATGGCTGTGAGTGCCACTCGCCACTGATCCTGGTCAGAGGGTATGAATATGTAAGCTTTTTATTCATTGGTATTAATCTTATGCACAAAAAATAACCGCAATCTAACAACAACAAATATTTATATTTGACTTTAACGCCAATTTCAACATCGCTGGAACATGGTTTACTTTCCAATCTCCCCTAATAGTCGCAATAGCTTTGTGAATTTCACCTCAAAATCGAAGCACTTTGCATTAAATTCGCCTTAATAGTGTTTGTGTTTCCTAGTGTCAAAATCACCGGCTAGTTCAGTTTTGTGGCACCCGATTGCAGCCTACTTTGCCTTCCGATGCGTATAAGCTCCAAACAAACGAGACTGACGCAGATATTACGTGCACCAGCCGTTCAAAGTAAGAGACCAACTCCGACCAATTTAATAAAAGACAGAGGCAATTTGAATTGCAGTGGTTTAAACAGTAAAACTAGTATTTAGGGAGGAAATTTCCACGGGCATAAAAATAAATATGATATTGTATGACCAGCTTCTATGCTAATCTGAATTGACCATTCATCGTTTTAGTGATTTAATATAATAAGCGACTATTTTTGTTATGATACACTTTTCATTCCCTGCAAATGTGTGGTTGTTTGTTCTTTTTCTCCTCTTTTAATTTTAATTGTGTGTTGTATATTTTATTAAGATATAAAAGTATTTTCTTTCTTTCTTCCTTCTTTCTTACTTAAAGAAGATCAAGAGTAACTAGTGAACTAAACATACTAGGCACCACTCATAAGTTCTGGTCGCAGTTCTCTGGTTAAAGGATGCGGCCGAGACCACAAAGGGTGCAATCAAAGGTCAATTAAAGAGGTGAGTTCCTCTAACGTCCCTCAATTACCGTAAATTAACGCGAATGTGCATGTACAGTGGCAGTATTCCACCACAGAGACGTTTTCTCAAAAGGGGACCGCCAGGTGGATGCCTACTGAACTAGAGTGAATATTGATGACGATTCCGCAAATTAACCCTGAATGGCCATTTCAAAAGGAAACGCTTGAAACACTGTCCCCTTGTCGCTGCCCTGTAAGTGTTACGTTTATTCAAACGATCGCCTGCATCACACGCTACGTATTGCACATATAACGACGTCGGGGCCCCTTAACAACAATACAAACTAGCCAATCTCGTTAGATCATCACGACACACACGTACACAACGTCTCTTTTGCTGCGTAACGTGCAAACACACCATGAGTTTAGTATCCAGCTACTAGTATTCTGTCGATCTTTTTGACAGTTGATGAGCTTCCATGTAACCTAAAAAAAAGTAAAAAAAAACAAGCTTATATTAAAATGAACTAGGAAATTGTTTATCTTTCTGAACACACCCATAAATATTTGACAACCAACAAAATATGTCTAAATTTGTGACAGTGTCACTATTTATTTTGCATTGTAAAATCTAAATACGCGATATTCCGAATATTGTGGATTATTATGTTGTCGAGTCGAAACCTTTATTTTAATACTTCCTTTAATTTGAGGGGACGAGTCTGACGTACCGACGCGGGACGAACATCAAATGTTTGACAGGGACATAGGAACAGCTTGTATGGGAAAAGAAATGTGTTGTTTCTACTATTATTAATTAGTTATCAATTATTATTACTTAGCTTATCATAAATTGTCATCCAAACTAAACGCGTATGCAAAATGTCAGCTCAATCGGATATCAGGAAGTGGTTGAAAAT
>DWMR01000294.1:0-13907 GCA_018245355.1 Dalla costala
GTTGGTGTGTATGAAACTTCATTCTTCGGCGAGCGGTGCGATGAAGAAATGGTGACGTGGGCATCATATCAATCAGTTCATCGGAGCACATTCCATTGTAAAGTCGGTGTTTAACTGGTGTCGGGGTAAGTGTTTACCCACATTTGGCATGTACCTTAGTATATTTTTTCGCAACAGTGCAGCAGCCGGCTGCTGAGCGCGTGCGGCGCGAGCGTGCTGCTGGAGCTGCCGGCGGCCTCGCCCGCGCGCCGCCACGTCGCGGCCGGCAGCTCCGTGTTCGCGCTCGTCACCGGACGGATCGACTTCACACGGCACAACGACGTCGCTACTGCGACACACTAGTTCACCGACGCAGACTAGTTACCGCACTTGTGACACTTACGCACGGCTATTTACCGGACTTGGGACTTCGACACACTAGTCCACGGAAGCAGACTGGTTACCACACTTGTGAGTTCGACATACTAGTTTACCGACGCACGACTGGTTACCGGACTTGTGACTTCGACATAGCAGTCCACCGACGCTGACTAGTTATCACACTTGTGACTTCGACACCCTAGTCCACCGAAGCATGACTAGATACCGGACTTGTGACTTCGACACACTAGTCCACCGAAGCAGACTAGTTATGTTACTTTAGTCACGTTCTGTCGCACGAGAGGTAAAGCAGGGCTTAGCGGTGATGCGGCAAGACATGCCGTACGTGCATGCATTTCGTTTAAATGAATTGATTGAGCCGAATAAAATACTTTTTCTAATGACCATACATTTTGCACAAGTGTGTGGAGCCCAGTCTGCCAGCAAGGCGTGAGCTGTGGCCTAGTTGACAGTTCCTTTCCATTTTATGTTTATTTAAAAATATCATTTAGTCTTAAATCTGGCATGCGAACTTGCTGGCAGTTGATTGATAAAATTCATTTAATTTTTTATTGTGCCACCTACACATGTACGCATGATCGTGATCGGATTAGCATTTCATGCAACAGTTCCATTCGTTGCGAAACTCCTTATTCCATAGAAACTCAGAATACCTCTGTCCTGGAAATGCGATTTACTGATTGATAGCATACCATGAAGGTCCTTCATGCAACATAGTCATAGTAATAGTTCACGTAACGCATGTCGTGCCGCATTACCGTATAGGGCCTGCTTAAGCAATGGTCGAAATCAAGGAAGTGACTAGACTAGGGGGCATTAGTCCAGTTTTCTCAGGACTAATAACGCATCTGACGGGGCAGCTTTGAATAGGACTGAAATGTTATAAAGTTTTAAGTTACATTCCTAGTTCGAGTAAATCCTCATCTTAAGGGAACACTATAAGCTAGGGGTTAAACAACGCACTTTTATTATTGGTAGGTACAATCCCTGTATTAATTTATCTTTCCATATTAAAAGTAAAAACGCTGATGTTAAATTAAATTCAGATAAAATCCCTTGATCTGAGTCTTGTTCAGGGATTAAAAAGATCTTTGATACATTTTCGACATAGTGACGACTATGATAAGATTCCAAATTCTGCCCAATTATTATTAGAAACTTACTCAGTTTATAAGTACTAGACTGAGTAAATTGTTACTGTTATTTAATAAATACTTGGGTTTATATACCTTTTATTGTAGATCTTCAAGTTTATAATATTAATTATTATTTAATTACGATGAAACATCATCATTCCCATTTGTAGTCTGTGGTTACTGTAAAACGGTTTGATAGTTTGTACTTGGCTATAAATTTATGTTTTATTAGATCTGATGGAAAGTCTCAACAACAGATCTTTTTATTTTTTGCTATTGTGATATTATTGTTCTTATTTTTTTACATTGTATAAAATTGTTTGTATTGTATAATTGTATGTTCTAAAATATATTTTATCACTTTGTAGGGAAATAAAATAATTCTTGCCTGCTTTTTACGCTGGAGTGTGAATTTTTAGATGCCTATTATAGTTATACGGATATAATAATTATATAGTTTATGGGAAACCACATGCCTGTTCAAAAATCAAAATGTGTAAATCATTCTTAAATATTTATATTACTCTATTTGTCCAAATGTGATTAGCTAGGCAAAGTAGTGAATAATAAGTATATAATTAGGATGAAGTAATCATAAAACTTTGTATTAGGTATTAATATAATATCATATATTGTGCCGTATAATTACGATTCTATACCTACTGATTTTTAAACGTATATATAGGTTTCAAACAGTGAGACTCCTTGTGAAATTAATATTATTTCTATGATTTTTTTAAGTCGCACGAGGTCCTAAATCAAAATTTATATAATATAAATATAAATCGAAATATTGAAAATTCTTTATTCTACTTAATCACACAGACATTTTTTGTTAATTATTTAATTTATGAAATTAAACAAAATGTTCTAAGTTGTCGTAAATAAACGCTTTTCCAATATAATTTTATCAATTTATATTTTATTTGAGTTACATTCGTACAAGCTTCCATGTTTTTGTTCATTTTGCTTTTAATCCTTTTTTATATTGTTAGAATATAAAAAATAAAATAAAAATGTAAAAGAATATTCTTAAATTTTTAACAGGAAATTATGTTATATAATAATTTATGTTCAGTGTTTTGTACTAGCACACTTTTTTTACAGCACAAATATGTGAGTGTTACAGAAATACATACCTTACAATATACTACTGATGTTGTGTCCATATTTTAAGCTTATCAATAAAGTTTTAAAGAATCACTACAGGTGTTTGAGATGCGACATACATTTAGTAATTAAAAAGGTAGAGCTAAGAAATGTGTACCATGATAAAATGCACTATTTGCACAAGTGTTACTGCTTTTGAAACACCTTAACAGTAACCATGATCCGTTCATTGATATTTTAGGAGAAAACTGGCATTCCGTTAAATTTGTGTAATGAAAACAGATCCAATATTTTAAACAGTAGAAACTTTTAATCGAAATCAAATTTTAATTAAGTCTTATCATGTATGTAATGGACGTAAATCAGATCCTTATAATTTAAAGAAAGAAGTAAGTACAAAAAATATGTAACATTGTAAAAATAAATAGATTTAATAATGAAAAAAATCTAACACAAACCATGTCAAGATACAATATTCTTTTTCAGTTCATCAAGCTGTTATTATGAATAGATGTTATCATTTGGTTGGTCACATAGGTTCTATTGGTATTTTTTTTATATTTTATTCTAATAACTTAATTTGATATAAAACAACAGAGTTTTTGCTACACTACGCGTTGCACTTCAAAGAATCTCTTGAGGTAGTACACTTGACCGACAGTCATCAGAATGAGCACGGACGCTTCGAAGACCGACCACATCACTACTCGGGAATTTGTGCTCTCGTTGATGGAGCGATGAATACGATCACGAACCTGAAACCAGGAAAAATATTGAAAATACACCACATTCATTACCTTTTCTTAAATGTCATTAGGGTAGCCAACGAGCTTGCAGTCCCACCAACCGCTGCCGCAGATGGACATCTGTGACAACTTCGAATAGAACTGCAAGGGGCTGTTAGTGTTAGGTGTTAATATGAATATTAGTTTAGTATTAATTAGGAACAGGACTGTGGGAGTTAGGACTGTTAGTGTAAGTTAATCCTGTTAGTAAGTATTAGTAATCCCAGTCAGTCAGTTAGTATTCGTCCTATTCGAAGCTGGTCACAGATGCTTTGCTAGCCGTGAGGACTAAGGTGGTCGCCTCTTGTATACCTACTACCTATAACCTATTGGTTCATTTGGCTACACTTCATTAGAGGTCCACATTGCCCGAACACCAGTCGTCTCTTCTCACTATTGAGGACATGTTGCCTGTTGTGTTACATAAACTTTACTTCCGTAATGGTTTTTGTAAAATAAAAAAAAATAACAAACTCGATGAGCTTCGTTGGAGCCTTTGCACGTCCTATGTTGAAAATTCTTAAGCTTCCATGAAGCCTGGCCCTCAAAGATTAACAAAAGACTGCCGTCCTTCAGTTTTTAACACTGCAACAACCGGAAGCGATTGCTTAAGGATATGTTAATTGACGGCCATCTCACCCAGCATTGTGCGGGAAAGCATACATCAAGGGAAATGTATGATTATAACTGAGAAGGCCTGGTACATACTCCACCTGCTCTATTGCAGACTCGTGAAGGAGTTAGTTGTCAATCAGAATGCCTTGTACATTTTATTAGATGCAATAATCCTTTTGAACCAAATGTTAGATAATCACCTGCATATACTCCTGTTCATGTTTGACAGTCTTGAGTGTGGTGCCGAGTTCCTTGATCATATCCTCTAGCTTATTGTGGTTCACCTCTTCCTTTTCTCCTGTCTCCTTGTGTGGTGGCTCCCCTACTTCCAAGTTGAACATGACTACCTGGAAATGCAACGAGAATATGAGAATTGAAATTTGAACATATTTACCATTTATGAGGCAATGCATTGTGAATCTTGGGTAGGTTTTCTTCTTGTCTCACTACTGCTTTCTGTTTGGTGACACTGTAAAGGCCAGTAGGGCCAGCAACTGTTCATTCTAAAGAAAAAAAAACCCTTTCTGTCTCCCTACAACTGGATATGTGCAACTGTAGGGTCCTTGCTCAACCTCTACACCTCTGTCTTGATATTGATGGACTTGTTGATATTACTTGATAGATGACTTGATAACTTGATGGACTTAATACTTGATTTAATTAACTTGATTACTTGATATTAAATTATACTGCAGTTTAAAAATAACTTGATTTATTCAAACTTGCAAAACATACCTAGCTACCTAGGAATACCTATACTGCACGAAAAAAACATAGTATTATAAAATTTGAAACAATACTTCAATCATTTTCTAAATTTCAATTATGAACACTAATCCTAACAGCTATCCATATATAAAAAAACTTTTGACCATACTAATGCTGTTTGACAATACTCCATTCTAATCTTTACTAATAATATTAAAGTAAATGTGTCTTTCTGTCATTCATTTCACGTGGCGGTGTTGCCTTTCCCTTCTAAAGTTGGATCTTAAGGTTTCCCTCCATACTTGGGCCGTTATCTTAGGATGTCAAATGTACTCTGGTGTTTTTACCCACTTTTAAAGTAGGGTTGATGTTTGTATGTGTTTGTCTTTTTTCACACGCACAATATACACATTACAATACATCACAATATTTTTCGCTAAGAGATAATGTAGTGGTCAGAGAGCGACATAGGCTACTTTTTACACAGTTCCTGTAGGATTGATTTGAGAATAACATACTGGTGGAGCCGCAGCTTAAATCTCATACATAATAAAATTAAAAGGATCTGTTTATTGTGCACCTTAAAATAGACATACCTTGGGAGTCATTGTAGACATTTGGTTGCTAAAGCAGTAAGTATATATTCCAGCCATTGGAGCCGAAAATGTGTACATGCCAGAAGACTCCCTTTCTCCATTATATATTACTGTACCATCGGGACCTGTGATCTTAACATCTATATCTAGGAAGCCTCCTTCTGCTATCTCAAATGTTAAACCTGAAATAATAAAATTATAGAAGAACTATAGAATTATAGATTATAGAAGTGTAAAATTATAGACTTCGAGACATCATAGAAACTTTAAAGAGAGTGCTTATTGATTAGTATGACTTAAGTCTAACTTTTATTTATAAGAATATGTTCTAATGAGAGCACAAAATTATGTTTAGTCGAAAATATGCTAGAAACAGTACTGGTGAAATGGACTAGTTCGAAAAGTACGTTTCGGACCGGCTATTTCGCTAACAATACTTTGGAAGAGGTTATGAAAGAGGAATGAACATTCGTTAAATAAAGACATTCACCACATTTCATTGAACACGTAAGGTGTCTAGAAAGCTTACCTATTTTAGTATCAGCTTCAACATGTTCAAAAAAGCACTCTTCTGCGTGCGCATCTACTGTAATTGTGTAACTAGTTACTGTACTGAATATTGTGATAAATAAGACTGTACATAGCCATAATGATCTATGTGTATATTCCATTATAATAGATCAATTTCCTAAAATATGTTTTGTTTAATACAGCGGCGCCAAATACAGCTTATTTTCACTGCATACAATATTTATCCTTTCAGCCACGTAATGACAAATGATGACTGACAAATTGACGTTTATTGACAAACGCTATATTAATGTTGCCAGTAACGTAACTTTAAATGTGTTCAAAATAAGGAATGTTTCTTCGCGATGCGGGCCCATTGTACCCAATAAAATGAGATAGCACCAAGAAGCTTGTAACCCTTGTAGGTAAAGTTCCACCAAGGTAAAACTTACTTGGTTTCCAAGTCTCATCTAATTTAATGTCATTATGAATGCCTCAAATACATGGATGTATTATAGCTCAAATAGCGCATTTTTATTGCAGTGTTTTGCCAACTGTGCTCAGCATAATTGGCGCCCAAGTTTGCAATTATGAATTAGAAATATGGGACGTTATTAAAACGACAAAGCAAAGCTCGTAATTTTTTATACTTATCATAAATACATAACTATTTGTCTATTTTTGTATTACGTAACCTCCATGTAGATTACAAAATGACCGTATTTGGTTGCCTTTATATTTTGTATTTAATTACATAGCTAATCAAATAAGTAGGTAAGCAAGAGATAGTTGGGTACCTTACCTACCTATAAATTTTTTACACGGATTGAAACTTAATCGTTCTACTGTATCACAAACTTTATTGATGATCTATATTCTACACCCTCCACACTTTGTGCCATAATCCGAATCAACTATACTCCAGCCCAGCCAAATTGGGGGAAGAATTTAACAACAAATCGTATTTTAGCACCTACCCTGCGTCTGTGGTTTTGCTCCTTTTGATTTAACAGCGTGTCTATGCTACTACCTACGTACTTACTCATTTATCTAAACGAAACTTTTTACTAGCATTAGATTCATCTTACTAACTACCTATCAGGACGTCCGAACTAATTTGATATGCTAATTCTTCAGCGTGATGAGTTAATCAATATCGAGTTTTCGAAAGGATCCGATGGTGCCGTATATATCGTTGTCTAGTTTGGGTTCCGGGGGTACGTTGCAGAGCTCGGTGAGGTTTCGCAGGTAGTCGCGCAGCTCGTCCACCCGCCGCCGCCACTTCCGCGCGAGCACATCTAGCGACTCCTCGTCTCCGCCCCACTCGGCTGGCAGGATCCTCGCCGGGAAATGTTCCAGCAAATCCTCTACTTTTTGATGCAAATAATACTGGAATTAACAAACAGATCATCATTATCACAGTCCATTACTGGCCTATTAGGTACTAATAGGTCCCCCTCAGACTGAGAAAGATTTAGGACTTAGTCTACCATGCTGGCCAACTTCACACGCCTTTGAGAACATTATGGAGACTGTCAGGCATGCGGGAATTGCGGGATTCCTCACGATGTTTTCCTTCATTTTTAAAGCAAATGATATTTAATTGCTTAAAACGCACATAATAATATGACGTCGAAAAGGCAGAGCAGCGTGCTTGGGATTTGAACCCCGGACTTCCCAAGTAGGAGGCCGGAGTCCCATTGCGCTTAAAACAAATAGATAAGTGCATTTTATAAAAATAGAACTGGCATGAGAAGAGCCTTGAGATTTGCATAAAATTATGATGGAAGCAATATCAGCGTGTAGGTGTCATAAAAAGCTCTTTCTTCTCAATAATATAATATTTTTGTGATTTTATTAGGTAGGTAGGTGGGTGGGTGCTTAAATATAAGTTGGCGATTTTGGCAAGTGTTAATAAAATGCCATACTACGACCTTGAATCTGGATCCGACGCATGCGCTGAAGCTACCCGTATTGCGCGAGTAACATGTAGATGCGAAGGAAGAAAGAAGAGAGAGTTACCCGTTTCCTGATCTTCTGGTTGACGCAGGATCTCATAAAGCTGATGGAGGAGGCGACGAGTGCGGGCGCGCCGACGACGTGGATCCGACGCATGCGCTGTGGGTAAGCGGCCTGCGCGAGCTGGATGCTGCGCCGCACCGCGCTCGCGCCCGCCGCCACCCGCGCCGCTAGTGATGCGCGCACTTGTGATGCCTAACCACAGATTAAAAATAGTCAAGATAAAAATACAGTCTCCCTAATCCTAGTCCTAATGCGGATTCCTTACAGGTGGCGGACATACACATCACAAATCACCATGACAAGAGACTCTTCCCAGCACGGAACTATATTGTCCGTGCTTCTGCTTCCCGGTGGTCTACTCTTGAGGGGCGTCATCCATTCACGACGTTAGTTGTCAATAAATTAAACTGTGCTCCGTTCGGTTAATTAGAACCCCACTTAAGAGTTAGTGCGCGATATGGGTTTGCGTCATTTTCTTGTACACTTTTGTATAGAATGAAACCTTAAATATGGGCATCCGACATGATTAGACAAAATTAAAAAATTGAAAACTAACGTCGTGAACGGACGATACGTTATGAGAGTAACCCTGCCAATCTCGAGACTCTCGCTCGAGTGACATTGAATTTCGCCTTCACATCGTAATTGGACCAATATTAGACCTTTATGGTCTAATATTGGTCGCTTCATTTAATATTCTAATTTAAAATGAAAATGAGAAATGATTTAGGTACTTAATCTACGGAAAGTACTCTAGCTCCCACAATAGGATTCCCCGTGTTGTGGCCATGCCATGGCCGTAATATGTTTTTTATTACGTCCATGGTTGTGGCCACGGATTAAGTTTTAGGTGCTGATAAGTATTCAAATATTTTATGATCACTCCAAGTCACAAGCCTAGGCCATAGCTATGCTAACTTTATTTACTGTTGATATTACTTATATTCCTAGTAGGTAGTGTAGGTAGGTACCTACCTAAAGGTATCTAGCTAAGTAAGTACCTATTTGTTTTGCGTTGGGGGCAAAGTTTTGTGCAGCTCGTCTAGTATGTACCTGTGGTATGTACCTATACTTAACCAGTTGGACAGGTGTCTAGTACTTAACCAAACAAACAAGTTACCTACGTAATAAATTATTATTATAGTATCTACTTTGTTATTTTCGCTTTAGCTCGGTGGCGCTCGTGTCGATGTCCGCGAGTCACGCTAATCGCTATCATGCTAATCAATTAATCATTCATGAAGGATACCAGCTGCTGCCAATGGACTTACCTATTTATAGAATATCAGGTAACTAGATAGCCAGTCTATAAATTAATCGAGACCGTGATTTAGCTATATAAACAGTGTTACTACTTAGGTAGTACCTAACTGTTGCACCTGTAGAGCCCGCAGACATTGCCGAACTATATCAAAACAGCGCAGTGGCCCATTGAAGTAAATATGCCCGGAGCGATTCATCTTATGCAGAATAAAAAAAAAAATAAAAAAAAAATTACGTACTACTCTACCTATACTCACTTAGCAGCTGGTACCTAAGTACTAAGTACCTACATCAGTTACAACTTTGCGGCCATTTAAGATTGCTGCCAGTTGAGTATTGTTGTAACGTAGAACTTTGTGACAGGTTACCGTCCAGGTTCGGGTACCGTCCAAGGCCGAAAGATCGTCACCCAGACCCTTCCCCATCAGCTTCCATAATGTAACATAATATTTAAGCTAGGTATACTCGCCTCCCAAATGAACGCGTCGCCCGCGATGAGGGTCTCATCGTGCATGCGCGTGTCGCTGACGAGCAGGACGGCGCGCACGGCCGCCGTGATGTCGGCAGAGCTCTCCGGGTACCCCGCGCGCACCCGGAAGATCGTCACCCGGAGGCCCTCGTCCGTCAGCTTCGGCAGGGTCAATATGTCCCTGGTGGAAATAAGACCTTGTTAGCTCCTATTGAACGCCCATTTCAATGATACGAGGGTACCTATACATACTCGCTTCCACGAAAATCCTGTGTTCTTTGAGGGTGGAAAATAGATCCTAAAGGTAAGTTTAGCACCCCCTCAACCTGTGGTTCACCGTTTTTAGTCGCGAAAAACAAACTGCTCGAAAAAAAAATGCTAACTTAATCATATAAATGGGTGTAGCGGACTACCTTGCGATTACCTATCGCGCCGCGTTTGATCCTAACCTAGCATGATTACAAAACCTGTCATCTGGTAAACAAACTTCACAACAGGGCTATAACCTGTGGCTATTACGTTATCGAATGGTTATTAACGCTTTGATTTTGGATTTAATATAAATGCCCATATTTCCCATGGATGGAGAAACCACGCGACATCCAGTTTATGTCAAACCTGTTTGTTGCTTCACTACAAATGTCTACAACTCCTCGCTCCTCGTAGATCCCTAATAGACAACAACTTATAAAAGTAAATCGGTCCTTACATGAATTTGCAGACGTCATTGAGTGGAGGTTCAGTGAGAGAGCGGTGCTCGTACAGGTCGCGGTAGCGCGAGTGTGCGTAGCAGAACGCCTCAAACTTTTTGCGCGCCCTCTCGAAGTTCATCCGACAGCCGCGGACAAAGTGCTCTAGCAACCATGTGTCTGAAAAATATAGATATTAAAATTTTTAATGAAGCGCTTGACCATCAACTCCCTGAGTAGCCAGGTACGTTCTATGAAATTCATAGTATGAATTTAATAGGCATGATGCCGGTACGAGGTCTAAGTTCCAATTTCAGTTATGACAACGGACTTGGATTACAAACGCCGCCGCCGGCAAAGAAGGTGAAGGAGGCACGATGAAGCAAATCGTTTTAGCACGTCAACATGGTTCGCCATACGTCTTTTTGAATGTTTGGTGTTCAGAAAGGAGCTGGGGGAATCATTTCACGTAAAACTTGTGGAAAATGAGTCCTGTAGAACACTACCAGACCGATCCCGGTGATCGCGGTCCTGAAGCCGATAATTCGCCTGCTTCGTCGTATCATCAACCCATCATTGCTGAGGACGAATTTCCTCTAAGATGAGAAGGGTTATGGCCTTAGTTCACACTGCCTAGACTCCTAGAGGCTATGAGTTGGAGATGTTATCAAGATTTGATAGCTCCGTTTCTTCTGTTAAGAGGCGGATATGGGTAGGTAGGTAGTTAAAGTAAACTTCCATGCAACCATAAACATAATGAACTGGTTATGTAAACAAAGTGTTGTTGTAACATACTTACTTATAATAATAACTATAATAAGAATACCCATATAAAGGGTCGGAAGACGCAATTATCATCAACAATAACCTGTTTCGTTTTGGCACAGCATTAAAGTGCGATGTTGTACTTTTGGTAGCTTACTATAAAATGAGAAAAAATTGTGAGAAACTTGGTCCTATTTCGGTCACACACACACACATACAATACATACACATACATCGGTCGGTCGGTACATATAATAAATTATGTTGTGTCAAGTCTTCGCCTGTAAATGAGAAACACCAATATGTGTGTGGTCCGTTTGTGGCTATGTGGCATCAAACGAACGGATACTCCGATTCCAATGCGGTTTTATGTTTGAGGTAGTGCCGGTTGAACTATATTTATCCTGGAAATATAAATCACTAGCTGACTCGACAGACGTTGTACTTCCCAAATTTTAATAAATCCCATAGAATAAAGCTCTTTCAGTTTGTCCCGAATTTTCCGATTTTCTGGGCACCCTTTCCAGTTTTGCGTCCTCTTATCTAAACCACACTCTCTCCTTTTTATTTGGTTCTATCTTCTGCAGTTCACCAAGCGACTACGATTAAATGGTTTTTATAGCGCTATTTTTCCACCTTGGGTTACATAAATAGAAATATCAGAAGGATCCCTAAATTGAAAAAAATAAAAGTAGCCTATGACGTAAGTTATCGCTAGTGCGTAGCTATATTCTATTTGTGAAAGAATTTTTAGAATCGGATCAGTAGTTCCAAAGATTACCCCCGATTAGAAATATATTATTTACGTTGGACATGTAATGTAGATCAAAAATGCCCTTTACAGCATATCATTTAAATGAATAACTTAGCACTCTTAGCAGATATCACAGATAATATAACGATATAAGAATAACGCGCAACAAAAAGCGCCTGCCTGGGATTTATATAGTTTTAATACTTATTTGCACCCAGGCAAAGCCTGGTCGGGGTCGCTAGTAATGTATAAAATAAAATAAATCAAGGATGCTCGAAAGAGCACCTTGACTCAAAAAAAATTCAATGTGGAATTAGAAGAGCATTTAAATTTATAGACCGACGCATGAGACCTATACTTTTTCTAATAAATTTTAACAGGGTGATTCAGCCGTTAATTTACTAGCGCCATCTATTAACGTCGCTCTGCGTATTTTCATCAACAGATTATAGGGCTTATTTTATTTCTTTAAAATTTTTAGCAATTCCCTATAGGTATACCTATCCAAAAATTTAATCCACAATCTTTTACCTACAACGCTGCCTAGCGTATGCATTTTGCTTAAGTTCACTACACAAATCGATTTCAGAGTAATAAAATAAATATACCTACCTACTCTTTATACGTCCATGCCTACCTACGTCAAAATATATATCAAGAATAAAATTTATTGATTTGTGACATCCAAATCAAATTATTATTATGATAAAAAATACTTTTAAAACTGTGTTTGAATTGCATTTTGTTATAATATTCGTTTCACTAAATAGGTAGGTAACCTTACATTTTTGCGATACAAAATAGAAATCAAATATTGAGGATGAATGAAAGTATGGAGAAACTAATTGTAAAGAGCGGGAGCATTCGCCTGTAATGTAACGTTACAGATTCGAGCATTACATCAGTGAGGGAGCCGAGGGAGGAGAACCAAGCATTAACCGTACGCAGAGCCACAGGAATAAAATCAGTGGTCTCGGACGCGAAATCGGTAGAGTCGCCAAAGAAAAATCGGTATATTTGGACATTTTGGACCAAAAATCGTAGAAAAATTGTTCCATTTCGGTATTTCGGGAGGACAGGCGCCATTATCGGTAGAAATACCGAAAAATCGGTAGGTTCAAGACCACTGAATAAAATACTTGTGCAAATAAATTAAAGCGCAGAATTATTTCAGAGACATCTGTTATCATTAGTTAAAACCAATTACGCTGTCAGCTGTCATTGCGGAAATGTTCATTATAATAATTGGCGCTAGATGGCGTCAAAGGCAATTGCCTCTCGTTTCGCTGCTCGACGCCAGACAGACGAGCGATGAAATACCTCTGTCTACAACATTAATTTTGAAATTACGCTTCGCTCGACTATTGAGAAAATTACCCGTGGCATTGCTTAGGGTTCACGGTTTGATGGGAAATTTCCCACGCTCAAGTGTAGACCGCGACCCCTCTTTACATTTAAATAACGGGATCTTAGCAATTTCATGTTCTGTGTACATTGAAGTAATTTATATTTACTTCAATGTCTGTGTATGATGTGTATCCATCTCCCGCTGCCATTGTTTTCACGTTGCAGTACCTACCTACCCAAGTAGTGATGTGCAATACATAGTAGCAAGCATAGATTAATATTAGCATGGACGATTATTCGATTACGAATAGGTACGTACGCTAGCCTTAAGCGTAAGCGTAAGCTATACTTTAGTAAGGCCTTAGGGGTAGGTAGGTAGGTACTTATTTCATCATCAACAATCCATCACTGGCTGGCTCACTGCTGAACACATGTCTTCTCTCACTATGAGAACGGTTAAGGCCATAGTCCGCCACACTTGCCAACTGCGGGATGGTGGACCTTATTTAGAATTCTGGCCAGCAGGTTACCTCATGATGTTTTCCTTTACCGTTAAAGAAAATTATAGGTATGTGGCGTTCCTTAACATGAACGCATCTGTGACGTTCCTTTGGTGAATGCATGCACCCTTTATAGACGAATGACAATACAACTGTCATCTTTCTTTTTTCCCGCTCATAGCCTCATGCGAGACGCTTTTACAGACTGTGCCTTGATGACGTCGACGGTGCCTTGTGATGTGAATAATAAAAGACTT
>DWMR01000295.1:0-13905 GCA_018245355.1 Dalla costala
GCTCTCGCTTGTACTTCAAGTTAACGGCATTTGACGTTATCTTTGTGGTGTGCACCCCACTCCATCAATTTATAAGAAGTTATCACGTCAAAAAACACAATTTTATATTATTACACGACTTACCAAAAAATAATTATTTGTGTGAAAACAGCCATGTTCTTGAAAAAATGCAGCTGCCCGGGTAATGAGGGAAACTTAGAGACCCGTAGACCCCCACATCTTTCTCCTGTCGACAGTCCGGAAGCGTCAGATGACCCACCTTGTCATGTTGTCAAAAAGCTGTCAAAGTCAAAAAGAATCGTTTGAACTTCAATTCAATCAACCAACAATTTGTTTGTTATCAAACAAAAATAATGTTTCATTAATTTGTATAGTCGTTATAGTATCTGTAATTATAATCATCATAATGATATAAAAATGCCATTGTCATATCTGCCATACATACAAACACAGCATACACTAACTTGGGTTAAAATATGTTGTTGTTTTGAAATGACTACTTATCACGAAAAAAATGGCCGAGGTCTTTACTACTGCGAAACCAGTAACATTGAAACGGTCCAGACCGAACCCTGTGTTCCACGAGTGGCTGGAAGAGTTGCTCGAAGAAGCAAAACAGAAAAAATGCAAGTTCGAACACCAACTAACCGAAGCCTTGACGTCATTATCTAAATATCCCTTGCAGCTAAACTCTGGAGCAGAATGTCGGATATTAAAAGGCTTTGATTCGAGATTATGCGACTACATTGAACTGCGTTTAAAATACACAGACAAGCTTCCTAAATCTCACCCTGTTCAGGAAACAAATCGTGTATCAGAAACGGACTCATTATTGAATAGAACAGATAAAAAGTACATAGCACAGTTAGTAAGCTACATGTCAATTCTCATCGGGTTAAAAAATCTCTGGTTAGAGGGTAATGAAAAAGTTCCAATGCAGTTGCTATTGTCTCGCACTTCAGAAGGAGTCAGTCAGTCCGCAAATAAACTTCTAGCATCCAAGCTTAACATGGCTAGCTTCCCCAAATATTTAAGACCTTTTAAGGATTTGGTTGATATAGACCCTATAACAGATAATATTTCCTTAACCGATGCAGGTCTGTCAGAAGCCTATTATTTAGAACGTATTTTAAATGATCGAAACCAAGATGTTACCAGTAGTACGCAGACAGAGTCATTACCACTGATAGAAAGCAATATTTATGATCTAACAGCTCCTGAAGATGTTACTACAATTGAAATGCCAGTTGGTAGCTTTGATATAATATTGCTGATTGATAAAAATGAAACAAGTGGGTATGTGTCATTTTAACTACAATAGATAGATAGTATTAGTCAGTAATGAAACTGGGAGTTAGGACTATTAGTGTAAGTCAATCCTGTTAGAAAATATTAGTAACCCTTGTATAAATATTGTTGTTGTATGTATTGTGTAGCTGAATGCCTGTAAGTCTATTTGCCCATTATAAAAGATCATTCTATCCAACCTGCATCCTTATAGTAAAGGTCTAGTAAGTAGTATAGGTCTACAATGCATTTTGTCAAGCTTAAAACACGTACTTGGGCCGGCGACGTATAGGTGACTCCTCTGGTGTTGCAAATGTCCATAGGCGACTGTGACCACTTACCATCAGGTGTCCCGTCTGCTTGTTCGTCCAGCATTAGACATTAAAAAAAAAAAAGTATTGTCAATACATCCCTTGTACATTTTTTATTTATTCATGTTTCAGGCTATCAAACAAAAATGATCCTACTGTGACTCAATTCAAAAAGTATTCAGACTTGAAGCATGAATATCGAAGTTTAAAAGTGGGTGATTTTGCTTGGATCGCAAGGCACAAGATTCACATGGATCAAGAATTAGTTCTCCCATATATTGTAGAGAGGAAAAGATTGGATGACCTCAGTGCAAGTATCAAAGATGGTAGATTCCATGAACAAAAATTCAGGTTGCGACGATGCGGTTTGGAGAATGTCATGTACATGGTGGAAAGTTATACAAGCAAGAAGCATGTTGGGTTGCCGGTGCTGACCCTTATGCAAGCATTAGCCAATACGAGGGTCCAGGATGGATTTAAAGTCCACATGACAGATTCATTGAACCATTCGGCCAGATTTTTGGCTATGATGACTAAGCGATTGACAATTGAGTACAGGGTAAGAAATGTGACCGCTAACATAATCTTTTTTATATCAGGTGGCAGGTGGTCTTTACATTAACCAAAAATAGAAGCTTGTCATGCTAACCAGCTAGAAAGGCATTCTTATAGTACCATACTGTAGATGACTCAAGCTGAAACATAGGTACCTACAGCAATACCTAGGTCACTTGTCAAAGAAAAAGGGAATCAAAATACTGTGTTGTGTAAGCTAGGCAATATCTTTGAAGCAAGTGGTAAGTAAGTATGTACTAATTCTTAACATAGACATGACTGAAAGATTAAAACAGAGGTTGGAAGGCTAGAATCTTAGTGAATTGAAACATTTAACTCCACTTTGTAAGCTTTTTATGTACACCACACCACACAATCATTATCAATTCAATTTTGTACCTCAACTAATTCATGACAGTAATTTTTTTTTATCACAAAAAAAACTGATCTTTTACAGGACAAAGCACTGAAGGGTCGTCACACAGAAGCAGATGTTAGTAACAAGGACCAAGGAAGCAACATGTTAATGACATACGAGTTATTCAACAAAATGTCTGTAAAAAATAAGCCATTGACGGTCACAGAAACCTTTATAAAACTCATGCTCCAACTAAAAGGCCTATCAGTTGAGAAGGCTTTAGCGATAACCAATGTGTACAGAACACCTAAATCTCTAATACAAGCTTATGAACACCTTGATAAAGAGGAAGGGGCGTTGTTACTGGCTAACTTAAAGTATGGTGAACTTAGCCGTAAAGTAGGGCCAGTTGTAAGCAAATCAATTTACCAGCTATTCTCCTCTCTTGACGTAAGCTAATGATAGTAATAAAATTGGATGGCCAAAATTTCAGAGGGTTGGGTTAAGGAAAGGGTGCTACACCTACAGATAACGATTTAAAAAATATGCAAGGCTGTTATTAAAAATAAGCTAGAATCATGAATTTATAGAAAATGTTATTAAATAGTGTGATAATAATATTTGATTTGATAGTAATAAAATTGGATGGCGAAAATTTCAGAGGGTTGGGTTCAGGTAAGGGTGCTACACCTACAGATAACAGATTTAAAAAATGTAAAGGCTGTTATTATTATAAATAAGCTAGAATCATGAATTTATTGTTATTAAATACAGTGCTTGTAAGTATGTAAGCTGGTTGTTGTACCTGCTTCATTAAATTGATTTATTTATCACAAGAATTGCCCAAACTTGTATACTAAGTACTCTGAGCTGATAGTAATAAGTACCTATTTAAAATTAAAATTATGTAAGTACAATTTTATTTTTACACATGATGTTTGCTTAGTATTATAAAATAAAATAATTTTACAAAATTATAGTGTCGAAGTTATTTATAGAAAGTTAATCACAATTAAACTTATCATTCAGTTTCATTGTTATAGCCGTTATCCCGATGATAGTCCCTTCAACTCTTATCCCTTGTTACGAATTTAAAATTGACTGTATTTTACAAATTTATTACGCAAGTGGCATCCTACTGCGTTAATTAACCTTATTATTACCTACTCATCTTGACTTCACTTAGGGCTTGAAGTTTCGTAATGGCACGTTTCTTGCGTCACGCACGGCCAACTATTCCAAGCTTGCTATGAATGCCGTTACAAAATGAATATGCCTATTAGTTTTCTTGCATAATTCATGTGAACCATCAATAGTAACAGCTCAGTAACAGCATGTCAGGGTTACTACGTATGTTTCTCTATAGATCGCTCGTGGAAATATCTACGTACCTAGGCTGTTGTCAATAATTCTTGAAAAATAAACAATATTGGTGCCGGCCTGCGACACCAAAATTAAGGTCAATAATTAAATGGTATTTTAGTACGACACCCTAAACATGATCGACATGTGATTCTGCGTTTTTTTTGTCGCGAATAGGCTCCGGAACCGCTGAACAGATTTTGATTTAATTTTCAGGGATTGTAGGGGGTTCACTAACACAGGCTTTGTATTATGTCAAAATTTCAAACATAGTTATACCCCTTATGTCATTGTGTACCTCAAGAATCAGGTTCCACGCGGTCGAAGTCTCTTCTAACAATTGTAGAGTATAAATAAAAGAATTATTATTATTTGGTATATACCTTTATTAACACAACTATTGACTGTGACTTGACTTTCGAACTATACATAATAGTTGAGATTTAAGAGCACTTTAGGATGGAATCATATATCGCGGTTTACAAATCCAAATTGAATAAAATCCATTTGTCAGTTTGTCAGGTTCTAAAAGCTGGCGTAACACAACATCTCCACATTCGAGATTCAACTTTTAAGATTCACAATTAATCAGATATTTAAAGAAAGCGACACTTTAATAGTACTTTAATGGTGCTAAACCAATTTCTGTAATATTTAGACCTATAATTTCACCATCACATTGTGTCGTTATACATGTAACACTTATATTTAATACACTTACGCTATGTAAAGGTACAGGTGCGAAGATGTGGGAGTGTCAGAGTAGTAATTTCAAAAACACCAAAGTGTAAATTGCAGACAAACACCATGGCACAGATTTAATACAAGAAATCGCATCTCCTTACGCTAAAATTGCACTCAAATTGTCCATAGCTCCTTATTTATACTCTGAATAGTTTTAAATTACAATTGTAAGCATAATATAATCATTATTTTTATAAAATTGCCAAAACTAACTCTTCCAACATGCAATAACTTTAATAATTGTTAAAATTTTAATTTTGTATTGGAAAACAATCACTTAGTTGCATATATACACATAGAAATTTAACACAGAAATTTAACTCCTTACTTAATAAAAAAATATTAGTGCGATAAATGCCAAAAATATATAAACACATTAAAGAGTTCACAAAACTACAATATCAAGTGGCTTATTAAACTAGTTTACCCTATAAATTCGAGTACTTTACAAAGTGACCAGCCACCCAGTAAATTTAGTTGCCTTTAAATGTTTCTATTAAAAACTACATCCAGGAACCCTGTTACAATCAGTAGCTTGCTTAAAAAAATAAATGAGAGAGTGCACTTAAAACAAAAATAAAACGGGATCTCTACACACATTGAAACTTAAAATACACTTATGTATTTGAACATTAAACTTATATATATATATATATATATATATTGGTGCACTTATATTATGAGAAACATTTAGAGAGTGTGGTAATTTCTTTCAGTCTGGTTTTTGTAGTACTTGAAGCCCATGAATCCAATTGCAAGAAGGCCCAAAGTCAGGATAATGCCACCAATGAAGCTGGGCCCGTCAAACCTGGGAAATAAATTACAAGTTTTACAGCATGATACTTTAAAAAACCTACTTTGTGCTAGGTTATGTTTCGAGCTGGCTGCCTACCACCCACAGTGGCCCACTGCACAGCCACAGGTCTCTCTTCTTAATCACAGACGCGTTGCCGGCCATTAAGGACATGTTTAACACTCTTGAAGCACTCCATGTCGTAGCTGTGTGGAAATACCTCAGATGGAAGTTCGTTCCACACTCCACTCGTCAGCAGTAGGAAGGTTTGTAAAATGTGGTGCAATGCAGAAATGGAAGCTCGGGGTATACTTCCACCATGCTGCTTTAATGCATTTAAAGGTTTTTTGTTAAATCACGCCTAGTGCCTTTTATGGGCACTACCGTGGTTACGTATAATGGCTTTATAACTAATGAAAAGTCTTCGCTATGGGATGGTGGAGGGGTTAGTCGCCAACCCGAGTATCAGTATACATCCAGCCCGAAAGTCTCCAACAATGCTTAACTGTTGTATAACAATAAAAACAGGGACAGACAGCTTAACGTGCCCTCTGAAGCACGGAAGCCCTTAAGAAATTTTTCCTCTAGCTAGCCACTGAAATGCGCGATCGAGACCGGCGCGGCTTCTTGTAAATCAGCGGCTCCAGACATAAATCTTTTCTGTCAGCGCACACGCTATACGACAACTTCAAGGTAATGACATTAGCTGCGGAAAAGAACTTGTGCTTTACTTTATCACCCTGCAAAGTTTCAGCAAACTAAATTAATATTGTTGTCAGATACATCGCATTCGCTCATTTACTAGGGTATAAGAGCGCAGTTATAGAAGCACGCACCGGGTGCATAAAAGGCCAGTAACGGTAGTCAGAAAGGTTTGACAGTGTGCAGGTCTATACTAGCCACTAAAACCCAACGCGCTACAAACCGATTTTTTACTTTACAAAAAAACTATACTTGATAATGATATATAAAAAAAATATGGAATCTCACCCTCTCGCCTGAACAATATGTGTATCTGCATCAGTTTTAGGAGTTGGAGTTGTCTTAGGAAGTTCAGTGGGTTTCGTTGTTACTGTAGCAGGTGTCGTCGTGGCGTTCTTGGCGCCATCCTTCTCTTCTGGCTTTGTCCCATTGTTTGCTGCTTTTTCTGTGACGGTCTCATTGTTAGCTGCCATTGTGGTATTTTCAATCTTCTTTTCTTCACTGCCTTTGGGTGGCGCTTCTTCCTTCTTTTCAGTAGTCTTGTTGCTATCAGTGGTTGTTGCCGATGCATTCGTTTTAGTATCTTTGATGTGAGGGGGTTCAGCGGTAGGCTGTGTTGTTGCTGGTTGATTTGGCATAGAGACGGGCTTCTCTTCAATGGCAGTTGGTTTCGGGGCGGATTGTGTGGGTGCCGGCACAGATGGTGTTTGCTCGCTGGGTTTTTGTACCTTCACATCTGGGACGGTTGTGGCGGCATCATGACCTATCGGCGCTGGAATTGGATAAAAAATTTAAATTCATTAACTGAGTATATTATTTTTTACAACTTAATTTTTTTGTTTTGGTACGATTGATACCTTTATAAGAATTATTCTTATAAAAACAATACATAGCATACCATGTATGAGTGAGTACCTACCTACCTAATATACAAATTTATTACATTTTAAAATTCTTGTTATTCTTTTTATTTAGTGCCATTAATATGCATACTATTGAGTGACATTAATTCCACCATCAGGCCTTTAATAAGCATGTGACTAATCTGTTAGCTTATTAAGTGGAATGATAGTTAAACAATACATTAATGTGACCTGTGACAAACTTAATCTTATCTACAAAACGAAATGGACTTATTTATTTGGAATTAGATTTTAAAATACGTACATTTACGTACGTTTACATAATAATTATGTTAATACGAACTATCTATATGATGTATATCTTTGGTAAATAAGGAGTCATCATCCAGATTTATTATTTTTATGTGACACTTTATAAATAAACAGTTAATTATGTACATTCTTATATTGGATAAGCCAAGTTTTAGTCTATACAACTATGTGCTAGTGTAGTTTGGAGGAATTTCTACTTTACCATTAGTATAAATATGAATCATTATCGACTGGGAGTCGTCATCAAGTTCCTTTCTGATATCTGTTACAGAGATTGGTTTAATTAACCAGTTCTGGCAGTGACTGATCCAGTTATGTAAATGGATATCTTTTAGAAGGAAAATGTAATTCCATAAACAAATAAGTTATTATGTGCATATTATGTATACGTATGGGTTGGATTCGGTTGGTCAAAGGTGCCATTCGTCAAAATGTATTTTTCGTCAAAAGTTCGTTTCGTCAAAGTTATTTTGGTCAAAGGTGCTTTTTGTCAAAATGCATTTAATTTTGTATGTTCGTTTGGTCAAAAACGTTTTCAGACAAAAGTGCATTTCGTCAAATACTCAAAATAACTTCAAATTTTATTTAAATCTAAAGTTAATAATGTGTGAATGAGCGTACCCTGTTTTTGGGGCCTGGGGGGCGCACATTTCCTGTAGAAAATCGAAAATGCCTGTTTCATAGACTTAGGACTTTAAAAAAAATGGTACCTACCTACCTAGAAGTTTTTAAATCAATTCCTTTATATTATAGAGAACATATTAAAGAATCTTTAGCTCATTAAGCTAAGTTTCAAGATGCTCTTATCACCACCACTATCAATGTTTACAGATACTTTCAAATGCATCATACAGCACATTTAAGAAAAATAACAAAATCTTCGATGATGTTAATGAAGCCGTTATAGACATTAAGGATGGATCGAAGATACTTGTTGGAGGATTTGGGTTGTGTGGGATTCCAGAAAATCTCATTCAAGCTCTTAATCATAAAAAAGTTTCGGGTCTTACTGTTGTCTCCAACAATGCAGGTTGGTGATGATTTAAAAAAAGAATAAAGTAGATATTTTTTACAATATTATTAGTAACGTTTTTTTGCATGTATTTCTCTTTGTTCAGGTGTGGAAGATTTTGGTTTGGGAATTCTGCTCAAAAATAAACAAGTGAAAAGAATGATATCATCTTACGTCGGAGAAAATGCTGAATTTGAGAGACAATATTTAAATGGAGAATTAGAGGTAATAAATAATTACCCCACCATTATTACGGTACAAAAATTCGGACATTTATAAACTGAAATCGTAATTGCAGCAACTCCTTATATGCAGCATCATTATTATAGTGTTCATTTAAGATAAAAAAAATTGATTTTTTCATAACTCTTATTTTCAGCTGGAATTAACTCCCCAAGGTACCCTTTCTGAAAGGATTCGTGCTGGTGGAGCAGGTATACCCGCTTTTTTTACACCCACCGGCTACGGCACCCTAATTCATGAGGGTGGTGCACCTATCAAATATGCAAAAGATGGGAAGGTAAGTAAAGTTTAGTTATTTTGTTTACTTATAAGAGTTACATAAATATTAATGGAGAAACTTCATTGAGTAATTTATTTTTATTAGTACCTACGAGTAGGTACTTGTACAATTTTTTTGTGTTATCACAGTAATATATTTATTGTATTTTAAATTAGATTGCAATACCCAGCGCACCTAGAAGTGTAAAAGAATTTAATGGACGGCAATATATTATGGAAGAAGCCATTACTGGCGATTTCGCTCTAGTGAAAGCCTGGAAAGCCGATAAATATGGAAATTTGGTATTCAGAAAAACTGCCCGTAATTTAAATCCACCTATGTGTAAAGCTGCTAGAATCACAATAGCTGAAGTCGAGGAGATTGTTGACGAAATTGAACCCGATTCAGTGCACATTCCATCAATTTATGTTCATAGAGTAATCTTAGGACATAAATTCGAAAAGCGCATTGAAAGGAGATCGGTTAAAAAGCCAGAATCATCTCGGAATGATAAGAAATCAGATTCATCTCGGGAAAGGATCATCAGAAGAGCAGCTCTGGAGTTCAAAGATGGAATGCATGCTAATCTTGGAATTGGTAGGTATTTGGCTCTGTATTTTACTCCCGAGAGTTGTGTTTTACTGATGAAATTAATAATTTTTAATTTACAGGCATTCCAATGCTGGCTAGTAATTATATACCAAAAAATATTGAGGTAACGTTACAATCAGAAAACGGCATTTTGGGCCTTGGGCCTTTTCCCACTGAAGATGAAGTAGATCCTGATTTGATTAATGCTGGAAAGGAGACTGTTACTGCACTTCCAGGTTGAGTATGAATTAAGATGTGTATATGAATAGATGTAAACCTAAATTTTACTGTGGAATGATTATAACTGTTATATTTCAATGTTACAGGTGCCTCATTCTTCTCATCTGATGATAGTTTTGCTATGATCCGTGGAGGACATATAGATCTTACCATACTGGGTGCAATGCAAGTATCGCGATATGGAGATTTAGCCAATTGGATGATTCCCGTTAGTAAGCTGATACTTTATGCTAGAGTTCAAACAATGTTACGGTTGTCACTTTGCTTGATTAAATTTGAAAAATAATGTAATTTACAGGGAAAGTTGGTTAAAGGAATGGGAGGAGCAATGGACTTGGTTTCTGCTCCTAGAACGAAAGTTGTTGTGACTATGGAACATTCTGCTAAAAATGGAACTCACAAAATACTCCCCGAATGCACATTACCGATCACAGGAAAAAATTGCGTTAATATGATAATAACGGATAAGGTATGTATGTATGGGCTAATACAAAAATACCTTATATATTATTTTGAAATAACTTAAAATATTAATTTGATCTGGCCAGTAAAAGGAAAATAATAGCTCTACTTACTTTCTATTTCAGTGCACATTCGAAGTGGATAAGGAATCAGGACTAACATTGACAGAATTGGCTGAGGGAGTGAAAATAGAAGACATTATAGCCAGTACCGGGTGTGAATTTAATGTTTCCCCGAATATCAAGATAATGGGAGATATTACCAAGGAAAATAATATCAATGAATAAATTGTTACACAACCATTATGAGTTATATTACATTCGGTATGTAATACCTACTGATACTCAAACCCATACAATACTGATAAAATCAAATTCAAAGGAAACTAAAACTCAATGGGAAACAAAATGTAAATGAAATAAGTAGTTATTTCACAAAGAAATGTTCCAGAAATGATGATAATGCCAAATGTCCATAGTCGACGGTGACCACTTACGATGTCTGATGTCTGCTTGTACGTTAGGCTTAAATTTATAAAAAATCTTAATAAATAAGTAATCAAAAATTGTAAACCGATATTAAAACCGTGTAACATAATTAACATTAAAGATATTTTTTTATGTCCAGGAATCTGATTTTATTAAAAACACCATCAATGTTTATATAGTATAGTGTCACTGTCCACTTTCCATGGTCACACCCAACGACGGTTGGCCACACCTATCAAGGTGAATCTCAGAATAATAACAGCAATCAGCAATGTTCTGAGAGGTGAATGGTGCTGTTCACAAAGAAGTCTCGGTAGCAAAGACATAAAATCCGTTCTCTGTGGGCAGTAGTTAGAAAATTAAATATTGTACTGACATTGTCACATTTTATATTTCCTTGCTTGGTGTCATATTTTTCTTATTTTAAGCATGAGGAGTAAAAATCATCCTTTTGTGACCTGGGCTGCGTGTTTATTGTGGCTTATTTCGATGTTTGCCCTAACGTGGTCCTTGCTTATATTTTTTTGTAAGTACATAATATCTTCTGTATGGCAACGAAGAGGTGTTGTCGAAGAATTTAATATTTGCGCACATTTTGCGCATTTCGTTTTTATTTGATTTTATTATTTTTGGGAAACAAACAATTGGGAATTTTAATTGATTTAGCATACGGTAGCAGCTGACTAGACAAATAAGGATTCTATTAACTTCTAGGTATTGGCGACATGTTGCTTTTGACTGGAACGGATTTGGTTAACGCATTCACGTTACTTTCAGGACTACTTATGTTTCCTACTAATGTTTTTATATTATATTCTATTGCTACGGGCAGGACCATTGAGTTAGTTTTTTTTATGTATTTGTGGTACCTAAGTATATTTTTTACCATCTCCGAAACTCCTTAATGTAGGTATTTCTTTCGATTGCAGTCACAAAGCTAAAGTTGTATGTTGTCCATTATGGCTTTCTATACTTTGGATTATCATCATCAACATCATCGGTGTAATATTGTGCATTCGGGCGATGAACTCATGTCACGACATTATTATGAAAAACTTGGCAAATGGAATAAAGTTTTATAGAACCTTGCCCAAATATAAACATTTTATGGATAATTTACAATGGTCTCTAAAATGCTGTGGAGTAATTATATTTTAATTCTATATAAAATGTGTGTGTGTGTGTGTGTTTAAAATGTGTGTTTTACATACCATTTGACGATAGGTACCTACTTAAAATGATCAATTAATTTTCAGCTTCAATCATACAAGGACTGGTTTTCTTTAGAATGGCACGACAAAATACGAGATTATGATTGGGACTTAGTCGGCAAGAGGAATGCGCAAACCAGGAATGAGCTTTCTAAGAGTGAAACAGATAGTGTACCATTCAGGTTAATTTATTGTTGGTATTTTACTTAGGGTTACCAACAGTCGCAAACATTTACGTCAAACCATGAAACCATATTTTATGTAGAATTGGGTGGATTTGAACAGCCTCGGGCTCTTTAATCTTATATGTTCGAGGAAAGGTAACTCAGGTTAACTCGTTTTGTCAGAGGCCCATTTTACTACTGATTTTACTTACAAAAGTTGGGTATCTGCATTGAAGCACGCTCCAGGCCTCGTAGATTGTGAAGAGTGACCCGAACCATGGACTAGAGATGAAACGGATAGCTGTTTGGCCGGATACCGGATATCCGGCGGACCTCTTGGCCGGATAGGCTGGATACCGGATAGTTGCCGGATATCCGTTTCATCTCTACCAGCGATTATTTACAATAACTTAATTCATTCATTTAGTGAATTGGCAATACACGTATTGAGGGTAGGTAGGTACCTACATAGGTAAGGCAGTGCTTGCTTGACTACATATTTGCTCGAAATTGTCCTTTAAATTATTCTTATTCTAACATACTTATAACCCCGCAACACAGGGAATCATAGTGCGGGGGTCTGAGCCGTGTGTGTAAGCGTTTATTTATTTTAAAAAAAATAACACGGTGTTCCTTAATTTAAAAAAACGAATGATGAGCTATCTTATCTTATCTTATCTGACGATGACGACGTGTCGATGCTATGTTACATATTAAAACCTTTTCATAAAAAAATTAATCGACATCGAGCAATCACTTTGAAACATAATTAAATAAATGAATTCACATTTTCAGTTGTTGTAAAAGTGGATCCTGCATATCGAATTACCTAAAAGAATTAGGAACTTATTCAATCAATACAGACGGATGTAGCAATTTTATGTATCGTATTGTTATGATATCGATGAACGCCCACTTAATTTTATTCTTGTCGATTATAATTATTGAGGTTGGTTTTTTTTTATGTTTACGTAGATGAGGTATTATTTAATTCATTTGTAATTTAGACACGGTAGGTACCTATTGATTAAATAACAAGTTTGTGACAAATACACAAGTCACAGTCACTGACTTTATTGGAAAAGACTGGAAACTAACGCTAGTAACTAACGTGTTGGATTGGTTGTGTTAAGGTCGTATGAAACCAAACATCAAATTAAAATATTTTTCTCTCTAACAGGCTTTACTATTAAAATCAATTTGTGTTAAGAAATATGAAAAATACTCTGACGATCACTACGGACACAAAGGAAAGAGTGTGCGACATATTATGACAATTAATGATGATTTTGATCTATCAAGTGATCATTCAGTGCATCAAGAAGATAGTGACTGTATTGTTGAGACATTAAGGAAATAAGGAAATTAGGGAATAGGTACGTGAAATGCGAAGAATAATGAAAATAAAAATAATAAAATAATTTATTTCGGGTTTCATCCATATTTTGGTTAGTATTAACTGTAACTTATGACTAATGTTAGTATATTGCATATTATACAAGAACAAAAAACAAAACAAAACAAAATGATTTAGACCAATATTATTTCCTGGAAAGGCGAGCCGGCCCCACATGTTATGCGGTCCAATGCTTCTTTACGGGACCGTTACATCACATCACACCTCCGCCACCGTACACAGTAAACTGTTGGGGCTGCCGCGGTGCTGCAGCGCCTCCGGAATGTTTTAGGAAGCGGGCATTGATGGCTTCTATGCCATTATCCACAAACGAGTGGGATCGCTGTGGCAGTGACTGCGCGTGTTATTATATTGCACACGCAGGACGCTCTAAGCCTTTTTCGTATACCTACGTAGGTACTGCATCCACAGACTGCAGCTGTAAATCGTTTGGCAGTATACCCTGAATAGGGTCAACGTTACACCTTTAGTAGGGTAAGTGCTCCAGTGAATGAACACTTAAGCAAATCGCAAACTTCAAAAAATAATTAC
>DWMR01000296.1:0-13899 GCA_018245355.1 Dalla costala
CCGCACTTGGCCAGCGTGGTGGACTATGGCCTTACCCCTCGCATTCCGAGAGGAGACCCGTGCCCAACAGTGGGACACTGAAGGGGTTGTGATGATGATGATGATGATGATCTTGTTTCATATAATCAAAAGACTTTTCGGAAAGCCGGTTTGAAAGAACGTAAAATGATAATTAAAATCTATTGGACTGATATTCTATCCTCCTCCTACTAATTATGTCTCTTTCTACTTAACAATTTGCATAGTTTATGACTCTGGAGGTTTGCGTAGCGTTTAAACGAAAATTCGTGCGAGCGTAGCCCCCTTCAAATGCTTGTTTAAAAATGTATTTTTTTTGATCTCGCCTGTATTTACGCATTATTATACTAATTACATTTACATCTCGACTGGAATAAAGCTTAATAAATTAGATGAACGATCAAATTTTATTTGTCTACTTTCTATGTTATTATTATAAAACGATTATTATACAATTATTGGGGATGTACCTCCACCAAGGATCAGGTTGGTGCATAGTCACCTCTATATTAGACAGATATTGCGTTTCAGTTTAAATAATGTATGGCAGGGAACTAAATTACAAGGCAATCAAAATCTTGACAAACTCATGCATGCACGTTGTTGCATACAATTTTTTATTTCACAACGTTTTGAATCTTAGTTTCTAATATGCACAGGACAGAAGATTATTTGTCAGTTTGCCTTGGTTGGTTTTATTGGTAGAACAATTTCAGACTTTAAACACAGATTAGACAATGGTAACTCAGTTAGTAACTTTAAGATTATGTTTTTGGTAAAGCAAAAGAAGCTGATCTTATGTTTTCCAGACGCGGGCAGATTAGAAAAAACTTTTGTAGAAGTTTAAATTTTAATTTGTAGTTATTGTTTTTATAATGTCGCATTATCAAACCACGCATCTGCAATGTTCGTAAGCCAACATTAATAAACGATGCAAAGTAAACATCATAAATATAGGTAGGTACTTGAATATACACGAAAACACACAACATCACCAATAATTTACACTAAAACTTTGCATGCTGTATCGATTAATAATTTTTTCAAATAATGAATGTAAAATTGAATCCCTAATATTGTTTAGAAAAGCCTAGGGTAACATTAAAATAGTACAATACGGAGTAGGTAGGTAAAGTGCTGTACAAATTCTAACAAATGACAACAAAAAGCCAGCCGAAAATGTAAAAAATGTTCCAAGCATTTTTCCTAAGCTCTGGCTTTTCCTAAACTATAATTGTTGCCAATTACGAGTACTTACTTTCACCCTTTTTATTTTACCCTTTACACTTTCTACACATAACAATGGGTTTTTACAAAAATGCTTGATATGACTTACAATTTTCAATGTTTTTTGGTTTAATTGTTATTAACCTGCTTTTTTCTACTGTTCTCTACAAACGATATCATAAGAAGCCATTCGACCATTTGGAGACCATTCGACTGCCGGATCATTATGCGATAAAAATACGAAAATCATTACCTGCTTAAAGGCCAAAATTCTTGTATTACAGAATTATTTATTTATAAAATTGGTTGGTTTTATTGAATATCAATGAATTCGCACATAAATGCAAAGATTAAATTATTGTGTTCTATGTAGATAATAAAATGATCGAAATATAATTTTTGTAATTTTGTCTGTTTACATTTTTTGTTTATGCACCGCACTAAGGGTATTTTGCTAGAGTTTTTGTCCATCTCATTGTATGTATTGAATTAACTGCATATATTTATACTGTGATTTTGCTGTTCATATTAATTAATGATAATCACTATGTACCGACACATATTTTTGAAATAGCACACTGATCTCTTTCAATTAGTAACACAACATTATTTCCGCGATTCAAAAATACTAAACGAGACCATGAAAAATATAGCGTTGCTAGCAATGAATAATTAAACACTTGACGCATAAGTACCTATGTGGACGCTTATAATGTACCTAGCCTAGTACATTATAGCCTAGCCAGGCCATAGTGATATGAACTTTGGCTTCCCGCTTTGGATGTAGGTACGGGACGTAAGAAAAACTAATCCCAACAAAAACATTAATGTGAAAAAGGGGCAAACTTGGCCCCCTTTTCGAACAAACGGTACAAACGACATTCGGGGAAGTCGGCGTCACCAATAAAATAGTTGAGATCTAACGGATGCTAAGTTCCATAGCAGTTCCTTTATAGCTGTAGGAATGTACAACGTGCATATTTATATAATTATTTTCTTTTATATATTCAAATAAAAGAAAATTATGTTCTTTGATATTGAATTTATAACAAACCCATCTAACCCATGAATAACAACGAATGGATGTTATTATCATAAATAAAAAAGTTATTAGCCAGTAACTACGTAAAAGAATTTACGAACTTTATTACAGCGTAACGCCATTTCTGGTATATCTAGACAAGGTTTTCTAGTTTGAATTAAGCTTGCTTCCTGCTAATCGTTGCTCAATGGCGATATTTTAAATAAGTTTTTCGGATTAAATAAACTAATAAATAAATAAACGCTTACACACTCACACCACCGCACTAGGATTCTATGTTGCGGATGGCGGACACACATATAACACAACATAATAACACCCAAGACTAGTACAAACATTTATCTGCCAAATAAATAACTACCCCAGCCGGGGATCGAACCCGGGACCCACAGCTCGTTAGGATTGTAGGATATCAAAATATCAGGCCCTACTATTAGGTACCTTGTTTCGCAATTATTTTTTTATTATTATAATACGGCTCTTGGAACTCTTAGTGCATGATCGAAACTCAGCGCATATTTGACTGTTCATTTAGATATTTGTTGCAAAAGTTCTAATAAATAAAACATGTCATTCATAGTCATGATTCAAATTTAATTTGGTATTTTAAATCTACCCAAACCAATTGAGCCACATTGCATAAAAAAATCTTAGGACTAAATCTAATTCATCTGATTTATTACATTTAAGTAATATTGATAAAAAGTTCGACTGCGGGCTATGAAAGCAATATTATAAAAGGGAAATATTAATAAGCAAGTAATTAAAATCAGGTGGTTTGAATGCGGTTGCGGTGAACTCTATTCAATGTACGTTTTCAAATGAGAAATAGGTTACATAAATAAAAGCTTACACGTTAAAATCATTATACTTATTTAAAATCTCATAATATTAATGATATATCAACATTGGTATCCAGCACAAAAACTGAATCAGTTCTTTAAATAATGTTATGATCCCTTTATTATTTATTCTCTCAGTTAAATGTGTATCCGAGTATTAGGTGCTAATGATATTTAATGCTAAGGTGATCGGCAAGAGTGCAAAATTTCGTACCTATGCGTATTATAGGTAGGAGATAACGGCTATTTTTACAGTATATTTTCTGTTCTGACCTACCTCAATTCGTAATCAACTGCTCAACGAGTGCTTGAGATATGGCGGAGGTGTTTTGATCGAAATGTAGCAGTATATTTTAAAAACATCTAACAGTTTATTTACATTTATACTTTACAATCCATGCAGGGTTTAAAATTTCATCTAGGCTAACTTAGATAATTTAGAATAAATAAAAAAAAATGTCAGATAAATTATTATATTACTTAAGTTTAAGATCGAAACATAAATGAAAGAATCCGGGCCCAACAATGGAAAGCCGCCCTAATGTATTAATGAAATAAAGGAGAATCTGAAACCTGATAATGTTCAAAATTTGATAGACAATTTTTGATAATCAGTTGTCCCGAGAGCGTTCAAGGTTATCAGATGTAATAAATAGCTTACCAGATAGCGTCGGAGTGAATTTAATACGTAACGTTGAAGAACGCGCGATACATGCAACTGGAATTTGCATATTTTTTGGACGACAAAAAATACTTTGAAATGAAATGAAATGATTTGTTTTTTATTACTCTATAAATTGGTTACCGTACTTATAAGAATTCTTTAAAGTGATGTATCCTGTGTCGTGGGTGACTAGTCTATCCCCTTCATAGATATAGTTTACATTCATGACAGGGCAAGGTAAAAGTAAAGTATAAAGTAAAAAGTAAAAGTAAAACAACTACAGAATAAAAAAAATGTGCGGTGTATATGTTTGTGTGTGTTTGTGTGTGTGCGTGAGTGTGTGTGTGTGACTATTTTGCTATGGCTCTATATTTTGTAGTCTACTAATAGCTTATCCGTCTCCGCATTGGTTTTTTGTGATAACCACCAGCTTAGCACTTTGGTCATTAGGAGTGAATTTGGTTCTTGAAGTTGAAGTTTGCTATTAATTCTCCTGTATAGCATTTGGTCCCATAAACATATAGAAGCGCTTCTCAAAGCCCGTTCGGAGTCTCGGGATATTCCATTGAAGTCTTTTGTGTGATAAAAATGTGACAGTAGGTAATACAGTAGTACAGACTTTACAGAATTCTTACACTAAAGTACGAAGTGGCATTTATTATAACAAAAACTATATTTTATAGCTTATTACTACTAAATTATAGTACAGTACCTACCGTAATCACCCACTAATTTACGTTGGACAAAGCCCGTCAATTTTTTGTTTTTTAAACGTACGCAACTATGTGACTAATGTACCCTACCATAAGGTAAAGGTTTACTTTCCAGCGCAAGTCAAGCAAGCTCCGGCGTGGTTAGGAGTTAGAAAAATATGCCCCGAACATTATCACTTCCCATCACTTCTCATCAAATCTTCACTTATCATTTTCACTTCCTTCTTTATTGAGTTCTAAAGATACAAAATATAGTCACTTTATAGTCTAGTTCAAAAAGACGATGTGCAATTATAATAATTATTTAAAAAGAGTTGTATCTCTTGTATTTTCCCTCGTTTAGGTTTCACTATAAGATGTGTATCTTTAAAACAACATAAATAATATTATTAGCTTTATCCCTACATCTCTTACATACCGTAAAATTTTATTGGTAGCTACAGAAAGTATTCATAAGTTAAGTCATTAAATATAGTGATTTATATCCGTGTAATATTTATGCATACATTAATTAAATCGATTTACAATTTTATGCGTTATTTAATATTTTAATCATAAAATTTGCCATATTAAAATTTTAATTAATTAATAATAATATTAGTATCATTATTTTTAATTCATCATCATCATTTTTATACCTACCTAATTTGGCGACTCTTATACACAATATATGAGGCCCGTTTTTGCACTTAATAAATATTTAAAGCAAAATTAAATGACTGATAATATCAAAATTACATTACGGACAAAATGTATTTAAAAATCTCAACATTTTGATTTAATTTAAATATCCTTTTATCGTTTAAGAATAAAATATTTTTTAAGCATTATCTTAAGCCTAGATTTATAAACTTTATATGCATTGTTTTAAAAACTTATGTGTGTTATAGGACAGATGCGTATGAATATAAAAACTAACATGTAGGTATGCAACAAATATTATCTTAAAACATTTAAACTCTGATCAACCTGTACTTAGGAAGTTCCTATCGTAGTGTAACTTCGAGCGCCAACGTCAGTGGGTCAGCGCATAAAAAATGGTTTCCGGTCAATCTCAGTGAGTCAATGATACCTACTCCTTATGGTGTTTAACGATACTTAGCAACAGGGAATTTTAATCCTTTTTAGAAAAAGTCTTAATACTTTTGTCCATCTTTTTCTATTACAAAACAATTAGGTAGGTAACATTTTTAAAAACTGTTTACGTACCCAATGCATCAGGACATATTGTTTTACATGAGTTATTGTTTTCCTTAAGTAATCTAAAAGTGTAACTAAGCTTATCTTGATTACTGTTATATTTACATCATATTTACCTAATTTTCGTATATTAAACTGGGTCTGATGATACATTCAAGAACGATCGATAAACACGTAGTATCTAGGTATAAGCAATATTAAACTCCATTATTGCATTAAACCGTGGGACAGGAAAGTACGAACAACAACAAACGGTTTGTTAATAAAGCTACTCTATGTTTAAAACATTACCTTTATTACATTACCACTTACCACCTACAAAATTATATTTAGTTTCAGTATGATTATAGTTATAAGATCATTGAAATGTGACTTGAAGTAGTTTCAGTTTGACTTCTCAGTTTTGGTTAGTTGGCTTATAATATATACATTGCCGAATGCTGCAATTGCAATAATCGCAATAAAAGAAAGTATCAAAATTATCTTCTTAGATAGGTACTATCTAAAATATGATACAAACACTCAACTTCTACTAATGGCTTTTTATCATAAATGATTGATTAAGATTCATATTTTGTATCTAAATAAACCTCCATTGAATAAACACATTATTGAAATATTCCATATGGAACACCAGGTCAATAAGTAAATTACCTACTGATTACATCTCTACATCTCGTAGAGGCCGCTACGATTAATTTATACTGACTCGGTTCAATTGATATGTTGAAGTTTTATAGAGATATTCATTTACATTTTACGTACCTACAAATTCCGTAGATTTATAATCGCAATTGCGTAACATTTATACGTTTCACTATTTACCACCAGAATAAACTTATTTGTTTGTTAGATGGTTTAACTTGGGTAGATGAAGGTACTTTGATTGTAAATAATGTTGCAAATTGATTTGCTTTCCATATATTGTTTTTTTTTCATATCAATATGACATGTGTTTGCTTGCGCATCGTCTATAATCATCACCTTAACGCTGACGTATCTTTACGTCACCTAGTAGTTCTTACGTAAGTAGTTCTTCAGTTCTTCATCTACCAATCGTAGTAATTAACCTCACAACAAATTCTTAAACTCCTTCAAACATAAAGTTCCATAAACATCGTGTATGCAGTAGCAGCAGTAGGTACGTGTATCTAGTTGGTCTAAAGCGCGCTCGCTCACACTGCGGAACCGTCGAAATTCGTAATTTATCCGCGTGCCCATATTTCGGGCATAGTAACAAACTATCTGCAATCGAAAAAGTCAGCCGCCGTCGCCACGCACTCATGCACACAGACAGCGTACACACGTGCACTTAGCTCACAACAATACCTAGCTTTTATAGCGTATACATACATGTCTACGCTAAGGAGACCATATTAATGACTATTTAATGTGGGATATTTTTTACTACGACAAGCGTACAGTAGTATATCGTCACGTTAATGAATATATTATTTTTATTATACAAACTAGAATGTATACATACGTAGTAGCAAGTTTGACACAAAGTTTTAGTATTGTAATTAGCCAGTAACAACGGGGCCGCCGCTCTAGTAAATATTCGTGAACTATAATTCTGTAATAATTAACTCCTTACATCCTTTAACTTTAATATAACAGTCGTTAACAAACTCATGTCCGATTTCCCCAACCATCACAAGTTTTAAGTAGTCCCTTACGAAAAAGAATGCTTCCATTATGGTAAGGGCCACCTTAAAATTTAGTGGTGGTTCATGTAACCATTGGTCTCCAAGTAATTTGTCACGGACAATATAAATCAATGTTCACAAGTTGCGTCAAAGTATTTAATCGGGATCTGTCCTGCATAATATTAACAGGAAGGCAACCGCGGTCTACGCGCACACAAATGAAATAGTCGCACGAACATATGCCCGAGCGCAGACTTTACCCTTGAACGTACGTATAATACTAGATACTTAATTAGCGTATTGATAAAAATGTGATAAAGTAATTACCGATTCCGCTGGCAGGCTTGATATAGTGCATCAAAATAAATCCACAGAATTATCAATTCAATAACAGGTTCCATGACCAAGTAGAGTATATTATTCTTTGAGGTTTGAGACACTTTCTGGAGTGGGCCTGGGTTCGACTTCAAGGACGTTTTTGACGAACGCCTCTGCCCGCGAAAAATTCTACATCTTCTTCACAGGAACCGCGTAATTTCCCGGGATACAAAGTAGCCTATGTAATTCTGCGGCCCACAAACCATTTTTGTAAAAAAATATAGGTTGATCCATGTGAAATCGTGAAAGAAGGACTTACCGAAAAACTAACTTTTGTGATAAGGATGTGCATCAATATTTTTGTCCTTAAGTACTTAAATGAAGAATTTACCTGCCGTATCAAACATTTATACTATAATTTATTAATAACTAGGTAGGTTTGCTAAGAATAGAGCTGATTGCCTGCGATAATTAAACGGTGAGTGAACATTGCATTTTTCTAGTTTTTGTCTAATGCATGTGAATTAATAAATCGCATAAAAACCAACGACAACGCATAATGACATGTTTTTATCTTAATTTATTGGAATAAAGCTTTAAATCTTTTTAGTGTGCAAAATCATAGTTACTTTGATAATGAATCACGACACGACAACTTTTACTTTTATGACAATAGTTTGCATTTCTGTAGGTTAGTAATCCATATTTAATATGAAACTATAATTGGACCATGTAAAAGAACAAAGTACAGAAATGAAAACTATACCTATTTTATCTAATCTATATTAAATTCAATTGAGTTTGTGCGAATTGCATTATAATTATTTCTAATTCAAATAATCTTACTGGTGAGCACTCGTTGATGTCTATTCAAGGTTTGGCCCTTTTCTACTAAGTATCACATTAGTCCTCAACGATAGTTACAAATAGAATTGAAATGATGCATCTTGGTTATAAAACTTACACTGAATCTTGTTGTAGGTAAGAGTAAAGCTAAAAATTTGTAGAGTGCAACTTAAGAGATTATTAAAACGTGTAAATAGTCTAGGTTCTTTATTTAATTCAAAAGAATGACGTAAAAAGCTGTAATCAAAATTATTGAAGCAAAGACATGGCAAAGTGATATCATTTGTCTTTGATGTGACGAATACACATTTTCAAATAAAGTCATATAAGTAAATAACAGTGAACAGTTTTTGATTAAGAATTATATTTCCCACTTAAGGTCACAAAATACCTATCAATGACCTGGTAAGCATTTTAACAAGTGAACAGTATTGAACTCTCATAGATGAAGTTAAGCATTGAATTCGTTTTTATGCATACTACTCCATACTAGAACTAAATAAAGGGCACACACAGCCTCACACACACCTTGCACAGTCTCTATGCAATTTTTTGAAATAGTTTTATACAATTTTAAGAATGCAAAACTTTCCACTGCGAGCAGATATCTAGCAAGTATCTAGTATTATCTAATCTGTTCCGCGACTTCCTGCAACTTTTCCGAAGACGTCTATTTCAAACACCATACCTATTATATTTAAATTTTACAGATTTTAACTAAAATATTTCTTCTTATTTGATACATTTAAATATGTATACTAGGTTAAGAAGCGGACATAATATTTCAAACAGCTAGGGAGTCTCGCAACTTGCGAATTAAACGTGGAAACAAAGAAATAGGTCAAGTGCAGGTCGCGTTACGCTAATGAATGCTGTTCAAAATATTTAACATATAAATACTACTATGTAACCTACGTTTTGGCACGTTTGGCAAATTAGATTAGTTTTTTATGTAATTTGTGAAATATGGTAACTAAACTCCACAGTAGTTACCTGTAAAAAAAACAAATGCCGCATGTATGAAAGATCATCACTTGAGAACGGTTCTCCGATTTGGCTGATTATTTTTTTAGTGATCGCAACTTTTAGAATAAGCCTTTTAGAAATAAAATTTAGAAAAGATGCCCAGAAAAACTGAAAGGGCTTTTTTCTATAGGATTTATTGAAATTTGGAAACGACATCTACATTTAAATATAATCAGAGTAGACGCGTTATCATTCAAGCTTCCGTGAAATACATATCTGTAAAGCAATAAAAGTGTAGGTATACACATTACGATGAATAGTTCTGTTGTTATTTTAAGGACTTCAAAATTCACCGTCGATCAGACATAATAATATCTACATCACAAATACTACGAACGAGTATTTACTATAAGTACTTCACAATCTAATTTCACTTATTTAATTTATAGGAATATTTTAAATGGTTATGATCAGTGTTATTATTTTATTTTATAGTGGTTATAAATGTACCAATTATACCAATTTATAGACCAGATTCAAACCATCAAGTTATAGTCACGAAGATTGTCATGTCCACGACGAGGGATGTCTACAACTACAAGGTGACTGATGTACAGGATTACACCTCCCTAGATTTTGCATGCCTAAAAATAGTTTTATACGTACATTTTTATTTCACAATTCCTTGTGAAATGCATTTTTAAAAGCAGCTCTTGTCTTTTAGTCATAGGGGTTTTTGAATTATTTAGTTTGAATAATTTATACGACAAAGTGTTTATTTGATTAAATATGACCAATTAGTTAACGTTTTTTTTACGTTATAAGAATAGCAAACGAGCATGCAGTCCCACCAACCCTGCTACTCATAGACCTCTATGGCAAACTTCGAATAGAACTGCGAGGGGCTGTTAGTTAGTTAGTTCTGTTAGTTTAGCTTTTAATTGGAATATTAGTTGTTTAGTATTCGTTCCTCTTCGTCCATCCGTCCTCAAAATCTTTTGCATTTACAATAATAGTAGGATAAAGTTTGCTCCAAGTAGGAAGAATTAGTATAGTAGTAAGTATCAACGTTGATGTTATTTTGGGTTGTATGTGGATGCCAGACATTGACTGCAATTGGAATATGATTGTTAATTCCAACAAAAACATAAATGTCAAAATGGGGTGAAACTCGGTACAAACAACTTTTGGGGTGGTCGGCGTTACCGATAAACGATTTGAGATCTAACGGGGGCCGATTTTCATAACCGTTCCTTTAATCATAGCTATAGAAATATACAACGTTCTTAAACTCATTTAAAAGAAAATGTGTTACATTTTTCGATATTGGATTTATAAATTGGCAAAGAGTGTATGTCGAGCAGAGCATTCTACAATAATTAATTACGATGGTCTTCTAAGTAAATTGACACATTTAATATTTGTTGGGAACAAAACAAGTGCTTAATTTAATCGCAGCCCCGATTTTGACTCGAGAAATAGAAATGGATATCTCGTAAGAAAATGAAACCGGCTCGTTATTTTGTTTCAGTACACCTTGCACAATTTACATTACGTTTATGTTACCCACGATTATTAGACATTATAATATATCACAAAATACTACTCATTAGGTAGGTATGCTATCTAAACTCTATGTTTATAGACATTGCGATTGCGACATCTATAACTTGAACGTCTAAAAATCTGAAAATCCTAACTGAGGTAATTCCATATCATCTCAAACCACTAGAGATAATTTTCCCGGTATTTCAAGATTATTTGCGATTCGTGTAGCCAGCTAGAATAAAAAAAAACATGCAGATCTTCATTCAGCTGAACATTGGCAACATTACCACGCGATGTAACGCCTTAACGACTGTTTTATATTTATTAGCTAGCACAACATAATTATATGTTTCATACATATTGTGACTAATGTTCTAAGGTAATTTCTTGTATGGGAATTCACATTATGAATAATTACAGCAAGCAAAAACTTACATAACTGGCAAAGTAACGAACGGCCTGTGACGCCCAGTACCTACTTCCCCTTTTAATTCAAATAAGTTCAGTAGCTAACAGTTTTAGTAGCCATACAATAGAACATTAAAATATCGCCTCTCTTTGAAACGTTAATCCAAAAAAATACAGTTATACTATTGCTTGTGTGAGTACTAATTTTACTGTGAGGACGTGCATATTAGAACTAATAGACATTGCTAGGATAGGGGAATATTCTATTGCAGGTTCCGCCCTATTTGAATGCAGTTTTACAAATTATAGTTCTCGTGACGCAGTAATAGGGATCTAGGTGTCCCCTTTCTATTTGTCACGATTATAGTTAATTATATATTTACTGCTTCTAATGTTCTAATACGAGGGCACTGAACGGTTGTTATAAATAATGCAATTGTTTTACATTTATAGGAGAAGTTCAGTAGTAGTATTTATCCTATAAGTAGGTATGTAGGTATGTATCACAAAAGTAATGAGAACATACTATCACGAGACTCAAAATTCATTGGATAATCATTTGTAAATTACATGCTAGTAGTACATAACGCCTCCTGTTTTTAAGAAACAGATTAATCGGTATCAGAATAATCATTTTAAGATCCTTATTGTAAATAGTTCTTTGCGCTTATTCTCCTTAACAGTTGATTACAACTCATTCCATTATCTGGTACGCGGTTCTAAAAAAAAATCGAGGACAATGAAATCAACCTATTGATTGACCATTGAAAAGCCTAGTATTTGAAGTAAAGAACGGCAAGTACCTATCTAGTTCGTGATGAGTAAAGAGCCATTGACCTTATGTTTTGCAATTGTCAGTTTTTGCGGCGGTTGGCTTCTGGGAATCCCCATGAATCTAATGCTCTATCATTTTTTGAAACGAGAGCGCAAATCTGGTACACAGGTTATTTTTTACGTCACACTGATGCTTTATTAATGTATTTGCAAACCATAAATGGGGTACCATACTGTTCGCCACGCTCGACAAAAAAGCTTGGGGTTATTTCTGAAATTAAAGCTACAGCTTCAGTTTTTGTAGGTACTTTTTATCTTGACATAGGGTGAAACACATTCTATGCCAAATATACACCAGGGAGTTGCTTGTGGTATTATGTAAGACTGACACTCGCTAGGTTGTCTAAAATTCAGTCATGTGCCTAAGATTCTCGCCAAAAAATATTTCAGAAGATATTAGCAGTATTAGTAATTAAAACCTTCAATAAAATAAGTACCTACCGGCAAATAACTTCTACTACGATACCCTGAAACCACTAAGGTATTTTATTGTTGTTAATTGGAATACTTGTTGGTTCGTATTCGTTAGTTACCTACTAGGATAGGACTTTTGAGAGTTAGTGTGATTCACGTTCTTTCACTGAAGTGATTTGGATTTTCGGTTAATTAGGTACTCATGAGTCTTTTATCTGGGGTCCAATTTTGATAACTCAAAAATCAAAATCAAAAATCAAAAATATTTATTTCAGTCACTTGACACTTACATAAATAGTGCAGTGATTGGGGCCCACCTGTTAAGCATTGCAAATGCTTGTGTTAGGGCCCCGCTCTTCCATAACATGAAAAATGTAAATAATAATAATAATAACTGAGCTTTTTTTATCGAAATATTATAATCAAAGACGCACGACTACCTCATAGACAAAATAATGTTATTGCTGGGAAATTGTCGGTGCGAGTGGAAGTTTTCTTCAACGCGCCGCACACGTCGTGTTACGTTGCGTAAAATCTTGTGTGCTGCTTTCGGTACTCGTATGGTACACACTGTGACTGTAAGAATCAAAGGATAATGCGATTCGAAATACTAATACTTTTTTGGGTAATTATTATATTAAAAAATATATAATTTTCATGTAATATTGAAAATATAGAAATTATAAAAAATTAGGTTACTGATAAAATATGAAAATTTTATGATCATAAACATTAAATTATTAAAATATAGAATGAGTATAATTTGTATATAATGTCCATAAATAACATCTTAACATAATTTACATAAAAAAGTTTAGTTCGAAAGAAGTAAATTACATAACTAGTACTGAATATCGACAAGATCGATCATATACCAGTCAACAAACTACACCATTATTATAATATATTTATGAGTTCAAATAGTTTAGTTATAAAATTTAATAGTATTGAATCAAAAAAGTTATATCTTGAGTAAAATGAGAAAATCTTAAAAAAAATTAATATGATTTTTTAAATTCCCATAAGCATTTAATATCAAAAGAAGTTTATATTTTTGAAATTTAAATCGGTAAAATTTCGGAAATAGAGACAATGCATTATAAAGACTTTTTTTTATAATGAAGGTAGTATGTTGTAAGATACTAATAAAGAGTTTGTATAATTACAACTTGATAAACAAAGGTAGTATTTTTTATTCCTCTATAAAATT
>DWMR01000297.1:0-13889 GCA_018245355.1 Dalla costala
CTGTCCACAATTCTTAAAAAAGTCGCAGGGAGCTCTCCTTCAGAGCCAGTGACGCATTGGCTACTCATATCTGTGTTCACGGGCCTTAAGCAATATATAATAAAAAGAACAATAGCTCGCATTAAAAGGGGAATGGCATACTAGTAGACCCATTCATACAAAGATTAATTATTATCGGTCTATTGATTCTAGCGCGATTCATGTGGCGATCGTTCTAAAGATGAGTATTTTTTACGAGATGTCTACTAAACCTTAACCAACAGTGAAACAGTTCCTGAACACATTCTTGGCCAGTTCTTTTACTATGTGGCTATGTGCTAAGAGGTCTACGCAGAATCTCTTTACCAGACTAGTACTCTTGACGACTAGGTACTTAAAACCTTGAAGGAGTCTGCCAACATAATTATGCTTGAAATGCCGTGAACTAAATTAGGGACTGCAAAAACCGGCAAATTTTTTCTTATTGTGAATAATTACTGTACATAAGTAAAACCTATTAAAAGTTTGAGATGGCCAAATACTAAGTAAAATTTATCGACTAAGTTTTTGATTTATATATTATGTAGTTAGTTCTCTATTTATACTACGATGGTTCAGTAATTCAATAATAACATTTATGTTACACATAATTCTATCGTTACAGCAGCTAAACGAGGTAAAATAGCGCATTGAGCCTTCGTGTTCACTTCACTAGTGTCAAAAAGATCGAATAACAAAATAAATTATGAGAGGACCCTTCCATTATTTCGAGCCTGCCGCCGAAAGGTGACTGTACCTACTCGCTTTGTCACGCCTTTGCTCTCTTCCATGTTACGGAAAAAGTCGGGTGCAAAGAACGGACACATTTATGAAGAGTAAAAGAACAATTTAGTTAGGCGCATGTTGGAAAATTCCCTGACTTCAAAGGGCATTTTAACAGCGTCCCTCCTATGTTGACTTTTTACAAAGTATTAAAAATGGAAATAATTCCTTTCGACATTGCAATTATAGAAGAGCCCTTGTGAATGACAACTTTGTATGATTAAAGATGTTACATGTGATGTAAGTAACGTTAAATAATATGATATGAATTATTAAACCATTCAATTAAGTTACGTTACTGCGATTTATGTAAATATTAATAAAGATCTACGTTGAGCATTTAGTCAATTACCGTTAAGTATATTTATACGATTATCCCAATCATTTATAACATTGTCACGTAATGACGAGTTCAATGGATTGTTTATAGTTTTGCTGATACACCGCATTCATACTCATGTTTTTGCGCCATAATTTGCCGATCTTACATGCTTAGTATCGCCATGGGTTTCGGGGTTAATTTCCGGTCGGGGCAGTAAGTAAGTATTTAATTTTCTTTTGACAGTTTGAAGTCTGCTCTCGGGTTTTGGACGTAGTTTTGTGCGATAACCGATAACCCACGAATGGGGTGTGTATATAAGCATACAAGGAAATGTCTAGTGTTTCAATAAATAAAGCCTATGTACCTACATATCTAATTTCCAATAAAAATCACATGGCCATTTAATTTTTTTTGTTCGGGTTTAGCGCTGCTTAAATCAAGTGTTGTACTGTTGTAACGCTTGTCTACTGCAGCAAGGAAATAGTACTTATTCAACAAGTACTAGAACCATGACCCAGTTCGTTACTACTTGCGTCTCTACCCTCAAACGAATGTGTGATGAAAGCAAGCCCGTTTTTGCGACAATCCCAACGAGAACACTCACAGGTCGTAATTTCAATGACGAACCCTTCGTTTCAATTTAACATATCACTCTGACTTTTAGATTTCACAACAGATTAAAAAGTTACACAAAAGCAGGCCTTGGATCGTGGAAATTTAATGAAGGCATTTGATAACAAGTATTTCTGTTCACTTTTGGCAAATAAGTATATAATATAAATTTATTTGTTTCCGCAATTTATAATAATTAGACTAATTCGTTAAAAGTATCTGAACGTAATTTTATAAATGGTCCTTAAAATCACAAATTTCAAGTTAAGCCATATGTTTTGATTAACATGTTTGAGATCAAGCTCCGAACCTATCAATTCTAATGAAAAAATTAATCAGTATTCTTAAAATGTAATAAGATTGGACGAAAATAGATACTCCTAATTTTATATCTTCTTGCCATCAGCAAAGATTTATAATTTAGTAACTGTTCCCCGCGACTTCATTGCGTAAACATTATGATGTCGGCATTCTGGTTTAATAAAAGTATCGTAATAAATTCTCTGTAACTCAAACTAACTCACTTCCAAATCCTATTAAGATCGGTGGTATGATATAGCCGTGAATCAAACAAACAAATAAATGAATTTAATAAATATTTTATTTTTAAGTACTAATGTATAATATTTGTGAGATATTTACCATGCTTTGGTACAATTATGTTAAGCCGTTGTCGTCAGTCTCGATTGTTATCGTTGTTGTTTTTAAACAATTGTGTATTGGACGGAGGGGTGCGGATGCGGTTACAAGAGGCGACCACCTTAGTCATCAGGGGTAGCAGTGCTTCTGTGACCAGCTTCGAATAGGAAAAATACTAACGATTACTAACTGGACTACTAATACTTACTAAGAGAACTGACTGTCACATAGTCCCATTACTAACGAATACCTACTAATGAACTAATATTCTTCTTAACATCTTATACTAACAGGCCTAACCAACTAACGGTCCCTCATACAGCCCTATTCCAGGCTTGTCACGGATGTCCATGTGCTGCAGCGATTGGTGGGACTGCAAGCTCGTTTGCTACTCTATAATATAAAAAAAAATAGATAGTAGTCATTAAGCCACTCGTGTTGACCACTAACTCTATTCCGATCCCTGGAGCACCGTGATGGCCTCCAGGCCTCCTCAGTTCTGAGGAGAGACCTCATGCCGAGCAGTGGGCCACTAATGGATTCTACGATATATACGTAGTCACTCCAATTTCTTGTAGAAATCTGTATTGTAAACCTACGAAGCTGCTCTCAGACTGTGGTTAAAGTCTTAAAAATGGAGATTTCAGATACATTGGCACTCTAAATGTACGGACTTGCACTGAACGCCTCTTATGCCTGTAATTATACAGTCGCTTGTAACATGAACAAAGGTCGTGCCCAGGATGTGTGTTCGTCTTAAAAGTGGTAACTGCGAGTACCTGATATACATATTGTTTACCCTTTTGATGTGTAAAATAATATCCTATTTCATGTAAAAATATAGCCAAGATACTACTACCTCTCTTCTCGGAATAATTCTGGAAAAATGCACTCCAAATCCCTACATTATTATCAAGTCGTTTACAACACTAGACGTTCATTGTATATTCAATCCTCTTAAGGGATGATTTTTGGGAAAAAAGTAGGCATGTTCTGTTCCAGGACTCAAGTTTCATCGTTCATTTCACTGACTGTACCGTGTGACGGAGGAGAATGTGCACGGTTTTCCTGTAATGCAAGTACCCATTATTACTTTAAGAGTCAAAAAAATGAAAGAGGAGTGCCAGTGTTTTTTTTAAGCCGCGTCTATACTTACGAGCCGAGCACGAACTCGTGCAGCGTGGACGGACTTACTAGCTTTGAACGGGCGCGCGCCGAGCGCTCGGCTCGTGCTCTGCTCGTGCTCTGCTCGTACTCGGCTCGTAAGCGTAGACGCACCTTTAGAATGGTGTGATTATCTATTTCAAAAGTAACAAAAAAATCATTTCGATAAATAAGCGTAGCTCACCGCTGCGTCCGCTTATATTATGAGAAACTCCACTGTCGTAATAATTTAAAACGCTACCTAATGTTTTATCAAATTTCAAACTCCTGTGTCAAACACTCGTCGTTTTTAGCACGGACTACCTACAAAGCTACTAGCAGGTGGACGAACACGAAAGTTGTATCGTATCAAATAGTAATTTGAGAAAAAGCTTACCTACTTACTTTGAAAATATAACTTTAACTTTAACCTTTAACTTTAAACTTTAACTATAACCTTAACCTGTGGCCAATAATCATGTAGTTTTACCTACCGGCTTCCTGGTCGTGGCTGAACGCCTGTGATCAATAAGCGAGCAACATTACTGTTCAAAATGTATCTCTTACACTTTATTGTGGCACTTCACATGACGACAGGAATAATTATTATTTGCGTTTTAATATTTTTTGTGTAATAGCTAATTTATTTATAATATAAATTAAATAATAATAATAATTATTATTATTATTATTATTTTTTTTTTTTTTTTTTTTTATTTCTTTTGCGCAAAATATACAATAATTTACCGATACAAAGGTGGACTTAATGCTAAAGGCGTTCTCTGCCAGCCAACCATCGCGCTGCAGCATTTATGCTATAATAGAAACAAATAATATTATCACTTATCAGATTACCTATGAAAGAAGACTTAAGATGCTGGTATATTTTTAGCGAGAAATCATATCGATCAAAACGTATGTCATGAAAAACTGCAGTAGGTAGATGAGTAGGTAGTAAAAGGCTTTCAAGTACAATATGAATAATTATGCAATTGAGAGCTATGTATTTTATCAAAATATTGGTGGTGATCAACCAGATATAAATCGAGGGGCTTGGTAATGAAAGCGAACCCAGGAGATAGCACGTGGCGCCCAGCCAGGCGTGAATGTGCACACCAACAGAAACTGACATAAAGATAGGGGTAGAAAGAATAACACATAAGAGGATAAAGAAGCACACCAGCTTAGTAGTACGTAAATAGATAAATTATTATATAGTTGTGCCCGTTCACTCTTTGAATTACATTGTTCTCATTACAGTTGTCACCTAACGAATCAAACCTGAAAGCATGGCATCAATAGTGTGCAAATAAGAGGTAAACCTGTTGGTCATTCGAGCCATGAATGGCCCGAGCTGAAAGCTCTTTGGTTAAAAGTTACTGTCAACAATTTGGGTATGCAAATTCTGGCCATTCAATTAAATGATCGGCAAAGCCAACCAAACAGGTGATTTCATTTATATTTTGTTTATGTGTACCAACATATTGGCGGTGATCAATAACGTGCCGCTGAAGCGAGGGGCTCGGTAATGAGAGCGGCAGCGGAGGCGTTCGCCCGTGGTGCCAAGCCAGCCGTGTCAATTTCGTGAGCTTAAATGTGCGCACCAACAGGAATACCGACAGACAGAGGTAGAATATAGATTGACGACACGTGTTCAGTACGAAAGAATTTTTTATCTATCATGTAAGGGTTTGCCAACCAAACAGGTCCAATTAGTATTTGGTATCAACTTCGACGCATTAGGAAGCTAGGTACTACTACTAAGAACGTATTGCGTAATGGGTCTTTTTAGGGCTTGTTGAAGGCGTGCACAACCTGCACAAAATGTCCGTTAGCTACTTCCTAGACATTCATTGCCATGCCGCGTAGTTTTACCAACAAAAAACATTTGCTTTTAACGCACACACACATACACCTACGGGTTCTGCACCTAGGGAGTATAGTTATTAGCATCATTCGTCCCCGCGCTTAGAGGGTGCTAACTGCTAATAATGTTCCATTACAGTGACCTTTGAGTGCTCTCATTTTTCATATGCAAAAATCAGAAACAAAAATGACCGGCGCCAGTGAAGCTAGATTCTCGACATCATATTCAAGTGAACTTGACTAATGCTCGATTTAAATTAGTCCGTCGAGTAGGTGCCGACTGGGAGCGGATTTGGCTTGTAATTACACTACCACTTACTAGAATATATTTAAATTTAGTTTAGGAGATTAATTAAACCGAAACCGGCCGAATGGACGCCGAGCCACACTCTATCACAACCGTCAGTGGCAGCCGTCACTGTTTTATTCTCGCACTAACGCCATCAATGGGAGACGCAATCGAATTTGCCAAATGACGCTCACTAAATTGGTAAAGAGTGATTGATTGAAACGCAGCTAAAGCATTTTACATCAGGTATAATTGAATCTGAATATTTAGAACGCACCGCCCGGCGCACGGAGGAATGTGAGTCTGATATATAGTTTCACAATGGTTTCACATATACATATTCAAACACCAAAAGCTTAAATTGATTAATATTTTAATAGGATTATGATTAACCACATTATGATTTATATAAAACACATTGACCGCTCATGATTTCTGTGTAGGTAGGTAGTTTAAATCCTGTTTTAAACCTTTGACTAAAAATATTATGAGTTTGATGCATTTGTTTGTCAATCTGGTTGTGTGTAAGGATGTTGTCGTACGGGAGTAAGCGCACTTAGTGGCTCTAGCACAACTTTAGTAACTAGTAGTTAGTGTTACTTCAGTTCACTAGCAAGCTCAATATTACCATTATCAAAAAAAAGTCAGACTTACTTTCGTTTTTATAATACGCCCCGATGGATAGGTAGATGTTGGTGGATAATACAGAATGGAAGTGAACTTTAGTAAACGCCATGCTGTAGCTGGAGTTTTCGGTTGACTAGCCGTGAAGCTCACTCTGCAAAAAGCTTTAAAATCGCCAGTAAGTAATTTAGTTACGCCACTATGGCGGCCAAAGCATGCTCTTAATCGTCCCTTTACTAGTGGACACCGTTTTAAATTTTTCAGTATGGACGTGGAGCGTTTGAACGTGGAACCTGTTTGAAAGTGTACCCTTACACTTTTGTATTACGTTCGAATTTTGGTTGTGTACAACGGAACCTACAATAGATTCATATTGCAAAACGACCCCTTGGAAGGCCTCAGATTCGATTACAGTCACGATACGCGCATTATTCAAAGAATGGCGAATTAACAATGAAATTCGATAAAAATCTTAAGGTGGGCGAAGGATATTAACTATACATTATGGGTAACTAAGGTAAACATGTCGTCAACAGCTTAGTTCAATTCTACATTCTGGATTATTTATGCGAACTAAAAGTATTGAATGAATAAAATATGATAGCTTTTCAGGTGCGCAGAAAGAAAATAACACACAATCTCTTTAAAAAAATTATGTCTACTTGTATAAGACAGGTTCTTGTGCTATTGACTACGAGGTTCCTCTGCGAGCGGTTTATATTCTGTGCTACGCCTTGTTAAATTCGATCGTGCGAAAGCGATATTAAATGAAAAATAAAATATTATATATAAATCGCTGCATGGAATATAAGCGTGGCAAGACTTCGAACAGGCATAGGTAACGTTTAGAACAGGGAGGCATCTAGACTCCACTAATTGAAGACATATTATAAACTAATTTTACACAAGTAATTTAAAGTGAATTAAAAAGTAACGTATGAATCTGTACTTAATATTAGTTACTTCTCTATGTGATAGATGTCAGCCAATACTTATACCACTACACTAAACACACAACAACTGAGTTATCAACTAAGCCACGAAAGAGACTAAAGGAGATCTTGAACAGGAAAGTTTACAGGAAAGGTTTCTATGGTAGGGAGGTATAACCCGACGATAATTAGATACGGCGCGCTTTTACAGCGATTCTGAATGCCCGCCAAATTGCCGCCCTTCCGATCCTGTTTGCGTCGTGTCGCGATACAGCGACGCAGCTCCATTCGGCGACCATTTTTGAATGTTTAGGTAGGTAGTTAGGTTATTGTAAAACATTTACAAGTATTTAGGCATAGGTATATACGAGTAGAAGTAACTGATCTAAGATTGTATTATTATAAGTGTGTCCTGTGCAGATATGCACAACAAACAAATTAAGTTATTGAGTTTATAGGTACGTAATATTTGTGTTATTGAACAACTAGCATGTACCTAGGTATATTACTTCCATGACAAATACAGACAGTTTAATCCGGAAGATTTAATTTCTCACTGTTATAAACTTTGTAATGTCAAGAGGTGTCACAGTATAGGTATTGTGATATTGTGTGACATTGTCATGTTGTAAATGCTAAATAGTGTATTTTTTGCGTTCACTGTGTATAAACGAAATAATTTTATATTTCTAGGTTTACCTTGAGGATTTAATATTACGAGGTTAAGGTACCATAAATATTTAAATACCCTAATTGACCTCAATTAACAAGTACCTAATTTGAATAATATTATTTAATCAAATTCGCACTTTATAAGTTTAGAAATGAAAAATAATCCTCTTCTTCCTTAGAATAAGTTATTCAGGCTGCTTCATATTTTGTATTAAGCATCAAATGCTCAGTGTAGAGTTACATTCAGCTTTACATTTACAACGTGGCAAATTGCTATGAAGCTCTTTGTTGAAATGTAGGTGAAAGATCTGAATACACCTTTGCAAAAATTTCACTTTTGGACGGCTGTAACCAGAATTCACATTGCAAATAGTTGATTAGACTTAGAAAGAGACCAAAGAGATGCAAATAGTATTCGTGTGTTCACAGCACACGAATAATCAAATGTTACTTCAAAACTATGGTTAAAATTAGTTAGAAAGTAAATTAGTAATGTCATTAAACGTTCAAATACCGATCCACAGAGTCGCAGTGTATGAGTGTGCAGTCTGTTTTGATGCCAGATTTCTTTGATGCCTTTACTCATTACTGAACAGAAACATGAACTAAAGTGTAAAAACTTCGCATCCTTTATTCCCTTACAAACGGAACAATAAGCATACTGAGTTTATTTTCCTGCCATTGTTCTTCAAGTTAATAAAAGTGCGGTTGCGAAGAGAAGTGACTCGTCGGAAAGGCTTGTCATGGAGCGGCTGTATCAGATAAGCCCAGTAGTTTGTTCTGGGGACGCTGCATCATTTGTCCTGCGTACAGGCCGCGCGTGAGTGTGTGGGCGGCGCACATTCAGTTACGAAGAACGGATACGAATATCAGGAGTAATACGTCTTTCTCCAGAATGTAAGTATTAACTTAAATCATTACTTTAAAGAAAATATAGCGGAGTCTTCCCTGGTTTACTTTTCATGATGTTATAGGTAGGTACTAAATCTTAGAATATTTTGGTGCCAAACGGTGATACCCGGTGATATTCCGGTTATAGACCGGTGATATACGGTGATACGTGCAGTCAATGCAGTGTGCAGTCTTAGAAAATATTAGAGCAATTTACTGATAATTGAAATACCTACTTACTTAAATAGGTAAGTAGGCAGGATTTATTCTGTAAATTCGAAAAAAGTTTAACTAAAGGAAAAATAACCACTTTGTAACTTCCTTGGGATTTAACAAATGAATTCATTTACTCATTATGTATAAGATTATTTTCCCAATATTACTGTAGAGTAAGAGAATTTCAATTAGTCAGAAGTCAGAATTAAAATTTGAAATATCTTAAACGAGTTAACGCGCAAAAGTAAGTAAGTATGTATCGACTGCCAATTATGATAATCCTACAACTACAACAGCTAGTTCATGTTCATACTAGTTTCATGAAAGAAAGATCTTGGAACTAAGGATATCATGATAATACACTAAATTACGCAACAAACGTAACGTAATTACGTAACAAATATAATAAAGTCTAAAAGCCACATCCAATTCTATTCACACGATGGTGGTGACCCTGGCCCACGCACTGTCTCTTTATCCAAGAAAGGCACAAAATTGCGTCGGCGCATGCATTTACTTTCAAACCGAATGGCTTACCTGGCTCTTTATTCTCTTATAGTATATAAGACACTTTATGTATTGTTACTCATTTTAAAATACTACAATAATTATACAGAAAAGATAATAAATTATGTTCAAAAAAGTTGAAGCAGATCAAAAATCTAACTGCATTGTTGTTTTTTACTTAAAAGACTTCTGCAATGCCATCTACTACATATTTATTTCAACCAGTTATTGTTCGTATGAATGACACATGAAATGTTATAAATATATTTATGTTTATTGTAGGTTTGTATTTTCTTAAGTTAAAAAGTAGGCTGTAGGGACAGTGACTCCTAGTCACACCAACTCTTTACCCCAGTGTGACGACGAGTCATTTGTTTTCCTTGTCATCACACCGCTAATTTTGTTCCTCGTTGAAAAGTGTCCAGGCGCTATTTATTTGTAATTATTAAAAAGCTTCAGACCGCTGTAATTGCTTAATTGTATTCAATAGGTTACGTCACATTTTAAAGTTATTTTGAAACACCGCAAACATAGTAGGTTCCATCTATACTTAATATCCGCAAACTTATACATTTGTCTCAGCAAGGGGATGATACAGAAACGGTGTGTCATTTTGGAGGGTGAACCTTAGCTACAAAATAGTGTTAGAAGGCTGTGGGTTTCGCAGCAAACTGTGAGTCACTGCTGTGACGTGCACGTAGTAACGTCTAGTTATTTACGAGTTGATGCAGTGTCCATGGTCTTTCGATATCATTAGGATAATGTGTGTATGCCGTCAAAAAAATAACACAAATATAAATGGTGTTGTATGCCTCAAAATGTTATTTCTCATGAACACAAAAAAATATAAATGTATATTTTGTTAGAGAAAAAGACAATAGGCTACATACAGACAATGTATGTTACTGGTATAAAGAATCAGCATCAGTTACTTTAAAAGACATTCCAAATTATGAGTTAGACGCCAAGGCAATAACTTAGCAGGTTTCGTAACAAGAACGACATGAATGTTGGATTTCAGAATTCAAGGATCTGAGGAGATACAACACATTATGGCCCACTTTTTACACGTTCAGAGTTTTACTGCCTTAGGTTGTTGATTTTTTTACAATCGATACAGGCATGCCTGTAAACGGTTACAATAAATTAAACACGCTTCACTTACCTACTTCCCAAATTTCTAGATTCAATCTAATTTCTAGTTTTAGTCATACATGAACTAGTGGAAAAGCAGATGTAAAGTGAACATGCATTTCTCAATAGTCAATCACGGTCGGAGTATGGAACCTACGAGAACATCGACGACAAAGTTATACCCCACCCGCTTGCAGCTTGTAACCGCATCGGTTTTCAAGCAAAGTTAACCACTTATTGCAAAGTTCAGTAATATGCGTTTAAATTCAGAATGGAAGGGATATTATAAAGTTCCTACATTTCTAGTGGGATAAATTTATCTGGAGTGTATTAAAAAGTAAACAAGCATGTTGCTGGTGGCAATTGGCAACTACACCCAATGGATAGCCAAACATACCTCAAACAAGAGAACCTATATAGGTACCAAAGTATATATACTTTGGTCACAGATGCGATTCTACTAATGAAGACCAGGGTGTATGCCTCGTTTAAGTATGTTGTAAACTACGGCTCATCAAAACGAAAATCGTTTCATGGCAGTAATAGGAGTGGCAGTGGTAGCTCTGGTCGAATAAATATAGGCACATCAAAAATATTACGTTGTTTACTCCAACCAGTCCGACCGTTCGATGATCTATTTGGACACAAATATTCCAAATCGTTAGTTATGCGTCAATTGATAGTGAACTCACAAACTGAGTATCGTAGAAATGGATATTAGTGGATAAGTGACCACTAGCTAACGACAATTTCATTTAGGTATCTTGAACGCTGCCGCGAATAGCGGATCTCATTGCTCAGGAGCTAGAAGAAATTTAATGATAATTAGGAGTAACTTATACCTACTAACAGTAGTAACAGTCATATCTAGGTTGGTTTTGTGATTAAGGTAGCCTTTTAGACGAATTAGGTAATTATTATCTTTAAATACTGAAACACTTTATCTCAATTGCGTTCCTTTCACTGGGCTTAGGGCATCTTGTTTTAACAAAGTATAAATTACATAAAAATAAAAAATATTATGAGATTTAATCTTTTATATTTAAGTACTTAGTTAAAGTTTGTGATTTAAAAAACTCCGTCATTCTTACTGATAGTCTAATCCTTTACGTAGGGAAAAGAAGTTTTACTGACAGCTATCAATGTTCACCTATTAGCACTGAGCACTGGTGTTGTCCTACAGATTAGATAAATCAACTAACATAGTAAATATTAAGTAGGTACCTAACATTAAATAAGTAAGATTAAATTGTAAAATCCTGTGAATATTAGTTTGAATAAATAAAATAAAATAATCGTTCCAAACTTTAAATCCATTCAATGTAAGTTTAAAGGTAAGTTTTCTGAACCTACCTACGAATGAGTATTCATCAATATTCGATCCCTCAGTGTTGTTTATGGCCATCAAAGTATTCCGTTGGTAAGCGTGCAATTTTAACCGTATTGGTCGGAGCATTTGGATCATTTAACTCTCAACTATAATACAAAGCGCAGTGGTGAAGTTGAATCCAAAAAAAATAAAGCGGTTAACATTAACGGTTTGGGAATACTCCAAACAATAACATCTAAAAATATACGCTTTTGAGTTTGATCTTATTCTTTGTTCTTCATATACTAGAAGCGCAACGCAGGACATACCAAGCCAAGGAGTTACTACTAACTAACAAAGTCAAGAGGGCTTGAGTACGCAATAAAGTAAACACCTAAAAAATAAAAACACACTTTTAAATTTTACTAACACAATCAAAACTATTCATAGCCATTGAGGATCCCAAAATCATCGCGCAGATATTTAAAATAGCATCGCACTTTCACCCTTTACTTTTAGCGGATTCTCATTACGAACTTTTTTAATCGTCCTTTGTCCCACTGAAAAAAATAAATCCGCTGTGATGCCGGCCGAGACGGCGCGGCGTGTCCCGTGCTCGTAATTAAACTGACACCATCCCTGGGGACGAGTTTTGAATGTTATTAGAATCTCCTTCGCTCCGTCGCCTCTGATTGGAAATCCTTTATTATACAAGTTGGTTTATACTTGAGTGACAAAAATGAATTTAAATCCACTATGACAGCATTGTCATCCCGCGGCCCCGTCATGTAAACACTGACGATGCGTAAGACAAGGAAACCCGTACTAAAAGCTTTTAATTTCCACTACGACAGTGTGCACAGTGCTTTGTAAAGCGTGTTGCATTATCATATGAGATACCTACTTCACAATGGAAAAAATGGATAGTGCCTGTGTACACAGTTGAATGGCTACATGCATTGCGTACCAACTATGAGAAAAATTGATGGATCTCGAAATCATTGTTGTTAAACATTGTTTTGTTATGAATTTAAATGAGAGCATTACCTACTGAAAATTTAAATAGGTGTGTCGGGTCATCGCTGCCATTTTAATAGGTTAAATGTTTTCTTCAGAGACCTAGGTACGAGACAGAACAAATCACAAATCTTCGCGTAAGCGCTGTTTTGTTTCTAAACAACAGTCTTTTATGATAGAAAAAAAAACATAACATAAATAAGTCTATCTACCTAAATAGATACAATTAAGATATTCTAACAATTTCCGCCATGATTCACTTATCGAATTTATCAGTTGAACAATAATCTGATCATATACCTATCATTGATCGAGGGGTGTAGCACATAAAGTTAATTGGTTACGCTCTAATTCTTTCGTTGACGAAAATATTAATTATCACTAAATTTCCTTCACAAATTAGGAGGAATTAATAAATTTAGAACCGTTTTGACGGGCGGTGCGCGCGTTGGCCTGCTGCCAGCTCGCGAACCACTTTCTCTCGCATTCGAAGCTCTCTTTTACTCTTATCCTGTGTTGTATGAGAAACACATTGCCTCGGTTTCCAAGAAATAGTTGATTTCCAGTAACGTATACTAAACGGGCATCGGAAACATTTTATGAGTGATAAATTGCTATACAATTGAGAATTCAGAGAAAATTCTATTCAAAAGAAAACAACCCATGATATTCTATTGATACTAAACATTATAAGGCAATATTAAAAGGTGGCTCCTCTATGGCATTTAGCCCTGGAATACTATCCGCGATTGGTTCGAGGGGTATCGCGAATAATTCCTCCTAAGTCTTACACATATATACAGGGTGTCCCAATATTCAAGGAGCATCTTTCAACAGAGGGTGGACCTGCTCATGGCTACTCGAGAAAAAAATAAGAAAAAAAAAAAAAACTATTTAAAAAAAAGTTACGAACAA
>DWMR01000298.1:0-13876 GCA_018245355.1 Dalla costala
AGAAGAACGCGGCAAGAAACTCAGTAGTTACTCTTTTCAAAACAAGGTTAAAACTAGGTATTATGCACAATACAGTACCACCCAAAGGACCTGTCTAGGCTTAACGACTATTATGTAACTTCTAGTGCTCTCCGACGTGCGGAAGGAAGCATCCAACTTCCAACCGCGACCGAGGCGGTTGGATTTTGCACAATATAAAAATTTCATTAAATAAAGCATTCAAGTTCAATGGGTCCGGCTCTCACTTTCACCATCAGTGGATCGTGAAACGCGTTAAACGGATTTGCGCCCGCAGCCACCAAGTTTTGTAGGTTTCATAGTGGATAACTTTGGTAATGGAAATGGCCTGTTGAAAAGCGAATTAATGGTTGTGGTATTTTAAATACTTACCTATAGTATTTGTGATGTGATAAGTCCACTCACGCTAACATGTTTATATGAATAATAATATTATATGAGTGTGTATAAGTATGTAAATTAAAATGATCGTTTGTTTTACCAATATCTGCATCCTATCGTGCTCTTCTTCTTTGTATGTGTCCTCTTCCCAAACACTGTCTGGAAGAGATTGCTTTACTACTGTGCTGTGTGATACTGTGCTGAGATGATGTTGAATGTCTTTTATTACTTTATATCTACAATCTATCCACCTACAGTTTATTTTAATCCCACTTTTATGAAACTTGTGATGTCCACACCTCTCTTTTCAGGAGTCGTGCCAGAAGTATCTTCAAAATTGATTGTGTGGTTCTCTGTACCAAGAATCACAATGCTGACGTTTGCACCACCGCGACAATGTTGTTTTCTAGGATCTAGGAACAGTCACCACAATTTTTTCAGTTTAGACAAATTGGGTTTCAATTTGGTTTTGGAAAAACATTGCTCTTTTTACTCAAGTCAATACAGATCGCCTGCACTTTGTCATGGCTCTAAATTACCCCTTGGTGATATATCGAGGGGTCATAATTCACTCGCCGTGTCCTGTGTGTGGTTTAACGTCTTCATAAAAAGGAAATATGGTCAACATTTGCTGTTTATTGTATTTTGTTTTATGAAATTGATTGTAGATACTCTTCTTTCAGAGAAACCTGCTCTTTCACCTCGGACTTATCAAGATCATCGTGCCTAATTAATTGCATTGGCACCAAATTTCATAAGAATTCGTGCAGTAGTTTTTGCGCCACGGGTTGACAATTAGCCATCCAATAATCCTCACAAACATTTGCATCTATTTTATTGGTAGGATTTAGGCAATAAGATACTAAAAGGTTGTTTGTTGAAAATTTTAAACACTGTGTGTGCACACTCGAGTGAAATCTAATAACTCGTAGCAGGGAATGTTATTAGACTACTGTTGTAATCCTTCCATAGTGAAGAGCTCCGCAATGGGACTGGAACCTCAAGTTAATGAACAACCGCTATTTATTGTAAATGTTTAAAATATCTTACACAATGACAACACTGATGTTTAGTCTGTGGTGTCACGTGATCACCTTTTCTTCTCTCTCTGCCTCTGCGCACATGAACGTTGTAATAATTTGTAAGTGGATATATATTAATTTTAAATTAAATAAAAACAACTAAGATCCGTGTTTGTTTTGCCTGCCAGTCTGCCTGCCTCACAGTCTGAGTCTTCGTCGAACATTTATTAACACTTGTCTTGTCCCACGGCGCCGGCGCCAGCCCTTCATGACTTTTAAGTTTTATTTTTATTAAAATGTATTCATTCAAGGAGATTTCTTCTAAAATGGTTATCAATCCTTTGAATGACGTGACGTGTCCATTACGTCAACTTGTTAATACTGCGATATATTTTGCCAGCTGACCCGACAGAGATTGTCCTTCCCAAATCCCATAGAAAAAGCACTTAAAGTTTTTCCAATTTTCTGGGTGATTTTTCTAAATTTTCTTTCCCTGTACCCCTTATCCTGACAATTACGAACACGACAAAAAAAATATCAGCCAAATTGGTCGAGCTGTTCTCAAGTGATGAGTTTTCATTCATGCGGCAATTGTTTTTTTGTATTTATACGGTTATCGGTAACAACGGATTTAGTTATGGCGAATCCGATCGCGCAGTAGAATACCGAGAATTTCTACCGCTATAACACGTCGAGTGAAATTGAGATGCCTAGGACCACCTGTAGCCGGGCACCAAATAGCTAGTCTAGAGGACTGAGCCAAAAGAAGCGACCTTTTATCGGTTTCGGTTTGTAGAATATTTTGTCTCCCTTTTATGTAGAGTACAATATTCGCTGTACGCATAATGTGAGAGTAGTAAGGATAGACCAGGAGTGTCATGCTTTCTTCTGTTAAACTCAGTGAAAAGGCCGACAACCATTGACTTTGAGGCCATAACCCACAAATCAGCTCGCAACAGAAATGGACTGTATAAGTCAATTACCATGTCACACCGACCTCATTTTGCTTTTTAATCTGGTGCTAATTTTAAAAACGCTCATTATCATAATGGCTCTTGAGACGAAGTCGGAGGACGTCGACGACCAGTCGAGTGGCTCTCGGTGCCATCGTGCTGCGGTCAACAGGCACGAACGTTTTCAAGTGTGGAGAGATTGTTCGATTTAGAGCGTTTTCACATTGCGACACGATATCGTCATAGGGCTGATATAGTACAAGAGCCTGTTGCTGATTTATTTGATACATAAAAACTATCTAGATACGTTTCGGACGTTTATATTGTAAAACTTTAGGCATACTTAAATTTTTATTCAAGGGTGAGGCATTTCACCAAAGCTGACAATTAGTTTTATTACCTATCCAAATCCGCTCAATTAATCCGTTTCGTGTTGTTGTGCTCTAATAGAGGGCAAAAATCTGGAATGCAAATGTTGGTCAAATGTAATTAAAACTTACATACTATCAAAGATACTTTTTTATTTTGTCGGATCTTGTACAAAGTCGGCCCAATAGACGATATCATGTCGAGTAATATGTTAACGCTTTTAGTCATGTAATCGTATTGTCATGTTCAAATTCTAATGGCGGCGAAAATCAATATAAAACTTACGCATGGGACTCTACCATTGAGGAGACGAAGTGTAATCAATACGCTCCACGCATTGGTGGAGTGATTAGATACTCGTAGTTTACTGCTATGTTCAATTATGCGTGGTGTCGGGTTCGGATTTTATGATCTGACCAGGAAAAGAGGGAGGTGTACTGTTAGCCCTAGGTTGCCCCAAATCAATAGGATACCAAATCTTTCCTATCCATTTCTTTTATTACCCACCCGAGAGCGAGTAGTATTACGCCATTGAGACAAATCCTCATCCTCACAGTCGCATTTTATTTATTAGTAAGATAAGTTTTAATCAAATATTTAAACGAATTATTTTAGTACCTAAAGAAATGTGTTTAGTGTGTGTTATTTGACACCACACTACTATGTATAACAGGATTTTTTTTTCAGAACGCATACACAGGCATGAGATAATATGAAATTCTGATCACTTACAACAACAACTTACAGATTTATTGAGCGATAAACATCAATCCAAACTTTTGCATTGTAATCCGAAAGTTTTTGTATAAATTAGGTAAAGTATTAAGAACATTTATATTCTGGAGTTGCAAACAATGATCAGTAACTTTAGTCAAACCAAACAGAAGTCTAATAAAACATTGTACCAAAAATAGGCCTCGAATATCAAAGACAGTATTTTTATGGTTCTATTTAAGCATTGCATGCTCGATGATACATGGTTTTGTATTTTAGTACTACTGAATTATTTTAACTCTGTACTTCTGTAACTACTCTGTACTTTTGCTACGGCTTCTTACGCGTAAAATTGTTTTCGTAATCAAACTTTAATCCCTTTTTCTTCTTTAAAAAAAAGGAGTAGGTTCTCAATTCGACTGTATAGATTCAATAGAAGTATTTTGTAGTAATCTGTAGTAATTTAAAACAAAATGATCAATATCTTTTTCTAGGGTTAAGGCTCACTCGCTCAAAAGTCCGTTCAGCTGTTGTCATTTGTCCCTTCCATGTTGAGTTCTTTGCCGGCCCGGGAACTTGCCAAGCTAAATTGAAATGTTAAGACGTTATAAAGTTGTTTTTGGTAGAGAGCCTTTAACCATAGTCAATAAAAACTATAACATGACCATAACTCGTTATAAAGGCACACGTGGACTACAGTGTGGTCCCCGGTCAAACTACAGAGGTTCTAACATCTAAAAAATAATAGTGACAGCAGCATGTGAACACAGCTGTGTAAAACTGCTATATTTCACCAATACGAGTACCCCGCACAAAATTCAACAGAAAGGGACCCAGATGTTTTACTATATCACAAAAATGCAATAGCCGAAAATTACTTCTGAACCTCGCATGCTCGAAGTTCCTATTTTATGCAAAACTGAACGTGAAAGGACTCCTCAAGCTTTCTTCATTCAGTTTTCATTCTTGGATGGAACGTTAAAAGGAATTTTATTTCTTGCCCACTGCGTTAACTGACTTTAGTTATTTTATGATTCATTTGGTAATTCGAACGCTTAGCTCTACTAGCTAGCCGAAGGTGCCGGGGTAGTCAATTATTATTTTAAAATAACTCTCAATGAATCTCTTTCTCCTTATCGGTATCTCTCTTTGTCGGTATGTCGGTCTGCATGTATATGTACACACAGACAACAGTATGTAATAAGGGCTAGCTAGTATGAGAAATTGGGTGATGGTCTAGTCATCCAGTGGAAATAGCTGTCTGTTCGTCAGCCTACTAGGTCGAGGGGTGACCTGTGCTGATTCTTCCGAGTCGCGGTCTCCGTTCAAGGACCTTTCTTGCCCATTTATGCCCTCGGATACGTAACCCAAAAAAGGTATATTACAGTAATGTGGGCTAGCCCATTCAAATCTTATCCCTGCGAAATCTGGATGTCACCATCACACCTTTCACACCCAGAACACATGAGCCCGGCCGGTTGGCGACATAAATCAATGGTCGATAACTATCGCATGGAGTATTGATGATACGCTCCGGTTGAAAGGGGATGTCATTTTGCACAATAACCGGGTTATTTATGGCGCGGTTAAAATAAATCTGTTTCGCATTATATAGACGTTGCGTTGCGTTTATTTATCCTTATATGGTGGTAGAATGGACGAGGGGAAAAAGCACAAGGCCTCTACTAGGTGGACAGAAGAAGAGCGCTGGCTTCAGAAAACACATGCACATAGATGGTAATTAGAGGACTGTGTCCAGCTGTGGACCTTTGCTGATTGATGGATCATGAAACGTGTTTCGAGCGTGAAGTGAAGCAATTCTTGAATCTCAGTGGAAACCGATACGAGTGCATAGGAGTATCGTATCGCAATACTCCTATGTGACCTTAACCAGCAACTTTTAAATGAGAATAGAATCCTATTTAGCTTACTGATTCTCAAATTGGCGGCGTTCATTTACGAAGTAGCGTATTAACTTTTGGGTTTTCTAGATGCGATTTGCTTGAAATACTGAAATAATTATTTAATGGTAGAAATGGGTGTGCATGTGGAATTTTATCGTTAAACTCAACTTATCGGTAATGAATGTTTGTATGGAAAAACGAACTTCCCGCGGCCAAAGCTGCGGGAAAGCCTTAGTTCTTAGCAACCATGAATATAGTTAATCTTGTAATACCTGATTCTTTTGGGCTTATTTTGATAAATGCCCAAACCTAACCTTTTTAAAATAAATCGAGTAACTAGATTTCTTCTGTTGTTCCTTCAGCAAAAGGCAAACAGTATTAGCAGATATCCTTGGGAACCCTAAACGGTTTGTCAGTATTCGTTAGTCGTCCATAGGCATTTCTTTTTCAGCGAAAATCTTTCATTTAAAAGCCGCAAAGCTTTGTCAGGGTAACGTTTTTAATTTCAGCCCTTTCACAGAAGTGGAGTTCGTTAAACCGCCAGCGGCCATTTTGTGCCTATTTACCAGATTCGTTAATTTCCTGCTTCGTTTCTAGGTATCACTTTTATTCTTTTGAGTATTATAGCGTTATCCTAATTGCGTTTTATTAAGCAAATTTTCGTGTTTCAAGGAACGCAACGCAAAAGAAATGATGGTTAAACTGAACGCAACCTTCCCGTCCCTACCTCCTACTTTTCCATTCCCGCCACAAGATAGTGAGAAGTGCGAAGGTAGATTACAAATTTTCTCTTCTGCAATCGCGCGCGTCAAGTCAGGTCGAACTCTGTGCGTTCCCTTCGATTTCGCCGCAAATCACCACCAATCAAGTAATTCAGTGCGTGTGTTGTGTAATTACTGTGCGAGGAGTGCGAGTGATACGATCCTAAAAAAATCATCAAGCAAATCAATGAATGTTGGAGTAGAAAAGGTCGGAGTACCCGCGCGTGACCCACTACCTACACGCGAGGTAGAACGAACCAAGTACCCAATTCCCTTGCTTTATTCTCTATATCCAACCGGAACCTTAGTTTGCCGTTAACCGGGGTCATGTGTCCAGCAGTGGACTCAAAAGCTAATGTATTATATGGATGAATGGGTCTTCACTCTCACAAAATATAATTAAATATATTTTTGTCTATATAAGCTTTAATTGATTTTTTTGTTCTTTAACATCATTTAAAATTGTAATTTTTCGTCTTGGTGGATGACTGGGGCACACAGTAATACAGGTTTCCAACCTAGTACAGGGTTGCAACTTGTTTTTGTATTGCGTTGAAATGAATAAAGAGCTTTCGAATCTTTTTTTTACCAATTTTGAATCATGGATATAACTCCAATACTTATACCAATATTATTATTTTCTTTGACTTATACATTATAGTGACATTATATTATAATAGTGACAGTAATTTGAAAAACATTGAAACATTGTTATGCCTCCAAGAGACATTCACCACGTGAGCTTTGGTAAAAAATTATGGATATATTATCTCGTTAACACCGAGTTTCTTTGACAGGTATGACCTTGATTCAGCTTGCGTTCATGTTCATCTTATAAAAATGTTAGGTATTTAAATCGTTTCACCTATTTTTCTTATGAATTTTAAATAATATGCTATCAAACTTTAATTTTGTGGTTCTTTCCGTAACGATCACGACATCTTCTGTAATTACTGCTCAACGCAATAAAGAGTAAAGCAATTATGAGAACGGCGGCCGCATTAAAGATTCCTTTATTGCATTCACGGGACGGAGAGCAGCAGCGCCAGCGTTAGCGTAAACATCCGCATTTACAACTATAATGTTAGTTCGCACTGCGTTCAGTACTTGACTGTAAACACGATTTATTGTTTTAAGTTTTTTTTTTATATCGTTATAGAAGCAAACGAGCTTGCAGTCCCACCAACGCTGCCGCCCACGGACATCCGTGACAAGCCTGGAATAGAACTGTATGAGGGACTGTTAGTCAGTTAGTCCTGTTAATAAAAAATGTTAATAAGAATATTAGTTCATTAGTATTCGTTAGTAATGGGACTATGGGCGTTAGGACTGTTAGTGACAGTTTGTCCTTTTAGTAAGTATTAGTAGTCCAGTTAGTAACCGTTAGTATTTGTCCTATTCGAAGTATTAGTTATGAAAACGGTAAGCAGAATAAGGTTATTACAAGAATTTCCGAGAAGACCGAGTAACATAAACATCCTTCACCTTTAAATGGCTGCTACTTACTGTTTACTGCTTAGTATTGATTGTTTCCAAGACTAGTTAAAAGATTCATAATTTTAATACTTCCTCTTTTTCGTTTCACAGACACAGCTTAACAGATACAGGCAAACAGACACACGGAGCTTCTTACAAAACCAAGTACCAGGGTAGTAAACATTCAAGTTTTAACAAATCCAAAACTTCTTTATTTTTATCTTCCTTCTTTCCTAGCAGGTAAAACTACTTGACTGGGTAATACCTACAGTCTAATGGGTAACTCCGTAGGGACACCCAAAAGCGTTTTACATTGCTGTACCCTCAACGGTATTCAGTTATTTACGTGTAAGAGCCCGCCCTACACATTAGCGAAATCGTTAGTCGGTAGCGGTACACCATACCAGCTATAATTTACAGAGGTTTAGGGATGAGTCTAGAATGGTTACATAAATAGTTTTCACGTTGATATGATGAACGAGGAAATCCACATTACTATTAGCTGGAGACGTCTAGTCATCTTGCTTGATCTCTTCATTACTTTTTTCTCTTCCTTTTTTTCTTTCAACCTCTAATTATTTTCTCCTTTAGTCTTAATCTCTGACCATATTTATTGTGATTTCCATACTTACCTTCTAAATTATATAATTCATTTATTTGCTCTAAGGAACAAGATCTTAATAGCTCGTAGTACATTTGGTGGTTCTTTTTATTCTTAATTCTTTCTTATTCTAGAGCATGTTCTCAAGGAAAGCAGTCCATCTTATTTCTTTAATCAGTGACCCCGTAGAGATACCATGAAGGGTTTTACTTTACTCTGACTTTAACGGTATTCTTTACGAGTAGGTACGAGCTGCCCTTAACATTAGGGAAATCATTATTCGGCAACGCTTTTTATGTTTAAGAAAAAAGCTTTACCAGGAAAAATGGTGTGATATCTATGCAGTAATTCTACAACCCATGCAATCTTATAGCTGCCTACTGCACTGGCGATTTAAAATTCTTAGTGTAATTCCCATAATATTATCAATTAAAATTATGTGATAGAACCGGTAAACGCTTCTGGAACTTCCAACGGTATCAAAGAAGAACTCCGAAGGATCTCTAAGGGATTTAAAATCTCGAGTTCAAAACCGATAAAATGGAGAAACATAAGTCAGTTTTCATTCATTGTCAATTGCCAAGAGAGTTGGCCGTTGTTTCAACACTAACCCGATTGCTACAACAAAGAAGCGCAGCTACTATTGGGATTTCTTCCTCCACTTCGGCTACAAGGGTTGAATATCTCAATTTCTTTACTAAAAGATTGAGGAAAGGCTTAACAATAAGCCAGCTTTTACTCGTGATTTAATCATGGAGGATCTCGAGTATAAGTGTTGGTTATTTTTAAGCGGAAAGCATGAAGTTCGTTGATTGAAGGACTGAGGAGTCTGAGGTTGCCTGAGGCGTTCTTCACCACCAGGGGTAGTGGCCAACCCGAGTGTCAGAAGTTTTCAGGTGACCTGAAGGCCTCCGACAAGGCTCTATCTATCCGTAGCTACCAGTACGGACTGCTTAACGTGCCCTTCAAGGTACGAAAGCACTCTTGAAACATTGCCGCTAGGCTCTAACGATTGATATTCGCCACCCAGCTGGGAGCGCTTCGGTGCCATTACTCATTTAAAAGCAAACTAGGCTTAGACCTTGGCTCCGCCTTTGCACCATTTTCTATAAATAAAAAAATTTAAAAAACGTGTTAGTTACACACTCAAGAACGGCTGTACCGATTTTCGTGATTTTTGATTTATTGGATTTCTCTCAGCCAGGAATAGAAGAATAACATTTAAAACTTTAGAAAATTAAGAAAAAAAATTAAAGATTGATGGCGGGTATGATTAATATCGGTATCGACGTGGATGTTACATTATGGGTTTTTAGGGAAGCCAACCACGAATATCGGATCAATTTTGGAATTGAAGGTGGCGGACATAAATTCCAGGGTTTTTTTCCTGGCAGGACAACGTTTACCGGCTTCTGCTGGACTGATTTTGATGAAATTTCTTGTGTCTAAGTGAATCGCTAGACAAATTGGATTTCCAATTGCTGCGATCAGATTCCGGTATTCTTTTTTATAGGGCAGATAGGGCTGATAGGGCAGGACAACGTCTGCCGGCCCGCTAGTAAAAGATATATCCCACACAATCCGTACATTTATCCGTGATAGAAAGTAGCCTATGTCACTCTCCCAATCTCGGCCCATACCAATCTCCATGCTAAAAGTCACGTTGATTTCTTGCTCTTTTGCAGCGTGATAGAATGAAAAACTAACAAACGAATAAATCAACAAACACCCTTTCGCATTGTAATATTAAATAGTGATCTAATTAAAATGAACGAAGTGTACTTGAGCGATTATCGTTTATTAGAATATTGTGGAAGATAGAGATATTTAAAACCGTGATTTAAACTGATTCAACATTTTCCCGATAGCTACCTACAGTTCGATAGAGAATGCTCGAGTGTTGCTTCCCAGTGGATTTAATCGTCCGGTTTCAAGCATCAGATTTCTTAGGAAAATTGAACAAAGCTTTTAAGGTTTCTTTACAAGCTTTAGGAATATTCCCAGTAGATTTTTAACCAGTTTCCGTAAGTATTATAATGATCAGCTACATTTTAGTGCTTTTAGTAGGCGGATATGTTATTTACATTCTCCATATTTAAAACTATTATACTTTGCCCACGCTTCCGCCCTTATAATTCGTTTTTCTATATAAACTTTCAGCCCCAACTCGAAACCTTTAGAGCATGAGACTTTCGTAAACATTAACCAATGTCACTCTGGCCCTAAGCATCTTTCATGTAAAAAATCACGTCGATACTTGCTTCGTTGCTTCGTAACAGCAGGACAAACCCGACAAACCAACAAACATACTTACTTTCGAATTTGCAATATTAGTGGTATACATTTAGACATCAACACAGTTTTCGCTGGTTTTCGCAGCATTTATGTTCGAACTATGAATTTATAAATGATCCGAAAATCACTTAAGACCAAAGAAATTTATAGAACGGGCGACCGTAAAAATTCTAGCGTACACTGCGATATCGTAAAATAAACTTGAACGATAAAACTGGCTTCTCTGCCATTGCTCATATGGAAATACGTTGGGTCGCACGATTTGGTCCTAAAGCGTAATCCTCTATTGACAATGTATGAGAAGGTTTTATAGCTGAGTCAACGCTGGTATTTGTAAATGTAAAAGTTTTAGTAAGGAACTTAGTGAGTCTTTTCTATTATGAATGAAAAATTGTTGACTTTAAAAATTATTTTTAACAAAATCTACTGATATGATACTGATTATTTATGTTATAGAAATATCTGCAGTCAAAAGAATCCACACATGGGGAACGGATCCGTTAAAAAACGATTTTATGAAAAGTCATCCCTTTTTAGCTAAAATAGGGGACAGTTGTATGTTACATATATTATATTCCTCTGATACTACATCTCACTCTCCGGCCCAAACTATCTGTATGCACAAAAACCACGTTGATCCGTTGCTCCGTAGCGGTGTGAAAAAAAAGACAAACCAGTAAACAGAGATTCGCATTTATAATAATAATAATAAGATTTATTGTGGATAACTTAAGGAACAATACATTTTTGAGATCCCTGACTCCTAAAAAAGCGTGAGCTGGTGTCTAGGAGTCAGTTTCTTCCCAATAAGGTGGTACAATACAAGGCAGTCCTAAATCTTCCAAAACAAAACAAAAAAAGAAGAAATTAAAGGATAAAAAATAAAAAGATATCAAAGAAAAAAATAACAATAAAAAATAATAAAGCTATATAATACTGCAAATCCCAATGTAAATGTGTGTGTGCGTATGTGTGAGCGTGTGAGTCTATGTGTGTGTGTAAATGTGTGCATAGGTGCGTGTGTTAGTGTGTATACATATAATACTCGTATATTTGATTGCCAATATACTCATACAAGAGGCAAGGAAGTCATAAGAAAGGTATGAAGATAGGTTGTACCTACTTTGGAAATAGACAAAGACTACTTTTTATCCCTTCTTTCATCTAAAGAAGTTAGGGATGAAATTTTGTATGGAAAAACAAACGGAGTCGCGGGCAGAATCTAGTATATCCATGCGCTATAATTAAAATGAAAATCTCAGTGATCTTTAACGTTAGAACACCGTTTTAAAAATTATAACGAAGGAAATACTTGGAAAATAAATATGAAATAAGAAAAAGTTGTAGATAAAACAAGGAAAAAAACACTTGAGTACACCTATAACATCTTGTTAATTTGTTATCTCTTTATCCTGCTTACTTTGTTTTCGGCGACCTGACTTCAAAATATTACGTGTATTAACAAAGTTATTATTATTTATTACTTTGCAGTTTTTAAGTCGGTTTTTAAACTTATTAATTTGTTATATTTGTAATTTTTGTGTGTTACAAATGCACGAGTCACTATAAAAAAATACCCAAATCGCTTCAAGTGTAGCCATAAAATTTGAAGAGTTCCCTCGATTTCTCCAGAATCCCATCATCAGATCCTGACTTGATGATCATGGGACCACCTGGGAAGTATACCCTTTCAAACAAAAGAAGAATTTTCCAAACTATGCTTCTTTGAGTAATCGGGGAACCTACATAAAAATATTCCGACGAATTGAAAACATCGTCCTTTATTTGAAGTCGGTCAAAAATCACTAAGCGCTTACACACACCCCCGCACTAGGATTCCGTGTTGCGGGTTGCGGACACACAGAACACAACACAATAACACCCAAGACCCTAGTACACATTTATCTGCCGAATAAATATCTGCCCCGGTCGGGGATTGAACCACAGCTCGTCAGTCGCGGTAACTAACCAACGCGCCACTCAGTCATCAAAACTCTAGTCGACTAAAACTCTTCATAGCAATTAAATTAGCATTTTTATTGCCTTAGGTTTATGTAGGTCAGTCGGCAGTAGCTAATCTCACACGGCCATATTGTGACAAACAACAGGTTTAGCTAACGACTGTGCTCTAATTAATTTATTTGCCAATAATTTGCAATTTTTGCAATTTGCCATTCACCTATTTCCACCGCAAAATAATTGTTTTTCAACAATTGTGTTTCGTACGGAAGGGTGCTGGTTACACTTATACAAGAGGCGACCACCTCAGCGGTAGCAACGCATCAGTGACCAGCTTCGAATAGGACATATACTAACGATTACTAACTGGACCACTAATTCTTACTAAGTGGACTAACTGACATGTCCTAACTTCCACGGTCTTATTACTAACGAATACGAATGAACTAATATTCTTATTAACATCTTATACTAACAGGACTAACTAACTAACAGTCCCTCATATTATAGTCCTATTCCAAGCATGCCACCGATGTACATTGGTGGCAGTGGTTGGTGGGACTGCAAGCTCGTTTGCTACGTCCATGATAAAAAAAAAAATTAAAAAAAAAATGGCGGACACACAAAAAACAACACAATTCAACGCCCAAGACCTAAGCACAAACATTTATCTGCCAAATAAATGTCGAACCCACAGCTCGTCAGGGTCACAGATTTTATTGGGTAAAAATCTTTTTGGTACAATATTTTAACTCCTTTGCAAAATAGTTATCAGATCTACCTTTGCTCGTCTTTTCCGCGCGATTTTCAAACTCCATGAAAGCACACGGCTGGCTGGCTCACGGAAAGGATATGTAAAACACTTTACACTTACACTTTAGGCGTGAACGTGTACCTACGAAGACGTAGTTGATATTCAGCACCATATTTAACCGGGCTCTGTGTTCTTCCGAGCAAGTCGGCCATAGTTCTTCGATTGAAAACTTACGGGAGCGTGGTACGTGCTTCGACGTTAGGTTTGGGTGATACGTAGATATACATAATACAGACAGATAAATAGATTTTTATTTTTTTATATCATGAGAGAAGCAAACGAATCGGTTTGCGCAATCATTGTTACCGCGGACGCGTAAACTGTGGGATGCGCTTCCGTCTGAGGTTTTCCGAATGGGCTATGACATTGGGTTCTTCAAAAAAGGCGCAAAAAGAGCTCTCCATCAGGGCCCACGACGCATTGGCGACTCCTCTGGTGTTGCTGGTGTCCATAGGCGACGGTGACCACTTACCATCTGGTGGCCCGTCTGCTTGCTCGTTACACCTTGGTGTAGCAAACAGTTGTCGACGTTGGGACCAGATATAATTGTCCGGAACGTTCAGTGAGATCAGTTCTAGTACTGATGGATTGAACAACTTACCTCTAAGG